>OX596077.1:120181688-120416688 GCA_951394005.1 Protophormia terraenovae | reverse complement strand
GGTAGACAAGTTAAAATATGCTTTGATTGACCAATAAGTATAGCTACAGATTTCGTAGAATTTAGACTGAGACCATTTGCTGGTGCCCATATGTGAATGTTGCGAAGATCCTCGTTAATCAATTTAATACAATTGGAAATGTTTTGTATATTGCAATTTATATAAAGCGGCACATCATCGGCATACATCTGTACACTGCAATGCTTGAGATATAAAGGGAGGTCATTAGCATAGATGGTAAACAAGTTTGCAATCGTAAATTGCCTTATTGTCTCTGTTTGGCGGTACCAAAACAGAGTTTGTGGACTATAATTAGACACCAGCAGAATGGAATACGTATTTTCTGTGCCGCTACACACTTCATCAGCATTCATGGTGTCTTATCCATTTCGGTTTCGTTGAAACCTAAACAGATGGAATACAACAATGGTCCAAGGATCGAGCACTGTGGCACACCTCTAGGCATAAAACTGCGGTTGGATACACCTGAACCGGAATAAACAGACTGACTTCTATCACGTAGATAAGAACAAATTAGTTTTACAGTTATTGATGGGAAATTAAAAATTTTTTCAGTTTGAGGCAGAGAATAGTGTGGTGAACGGTGTCGAAAGCTTTCGAATGATCAAGAAGTACTAAAAATAAAAAAAAATTATAAATATTGGTTTAAAATTAATATCTTTGTCTTTAATATGAAAATAAAACCAGATATTTACCATATATAGTTAAGAAATTATTAGCAAGTAAAAAAGTACTCAAAATAGCATTTTTGTTAGTCGAAACGACTAACGGAGTCTTTCAGGGTTAAAAGGCTACCTTGGCAATATTGTTAAAAACAAAAATTCTAATAACAGCTTTGCATAAACTAAAGTCTTTTGGGAATTTATTATTATTTTTTAAATGCCTTCAGACTAATATAGTAAAGTATTTTACTATCATAAAATTTTTGTCATTTAGTATATCAAGCTACTCAAAGAGAAAATATAGAAATTCTAAAAAGTCTAAAAACATTATTACAATGTATATTATCTTATTTTTGCAACATTATGTTAGTATAGCCTTTGGTATTATTAACATAACTTATAATCCCTTTACATTTAATTACAATTTAAATCACTGGCCCACTAAAATCTATTGTGCTTTATTTAATTTTGTTACACTAATTACGCTACAATTTACCAGCTACTTTTATTTGCATAAATATATTATTCATGGTGAAGACCTGGGATTTGTCGAGATATTTGATTTAATATTACAATTTTTAAATTATATACATTTTGTGAACACTATAATGGAAAGCTGGTTCAAAAGACAACGTTTATATGGAATTTTAAATAAATTTAAATATTTATTAAAATATTATTCAACACTTCGTGAGCAACACAGATTTGATAAAAATACTCGAAAACTATTATTTAGCAAATATATTCCATGTCTTTTGGAATTTATAGCCTTAAGTCTGGAATATACGCAACGTTATTTTTTTCCCATAGAATGTAAAGAAATCCATTGTTATTTATATCATATGATTGAAATTTCATTCTCCGGTTTTATGTATCTATGCACAATTGTTGTTAATAATAATATTTATCTTGGTTTGCTATTTATCTATATGTGTATCCAATTGCTTAAAGAACGTTTAAGGAAAATCGAAAATGATTTAAAATTAATTCACTCCCTACAAAGAAATTTATTAGTTAATAATAATTTCGTGTTTATAGGGAAATGGCTTAAGCCACTAAAGCAGAATATTTTAAGAATTGTTGACTTTGAACAAGAATTAAATAACTTTACCCAAGAATTTTTTAGCATTTTTCAATTTCAATTATTATTGCAAATAGTGCTTTTATTTATAAATTTAATGGCTTTCGTATATTATTCATTATTTGAATCATATTATTTGTACTATGAATGGGGCTATAATACATTAATAAATTTATATCGATTTTCATCTACGTTATTTACTTTACTTACAATTTTATGTGATATTTTATTATTTTTTAATATTTGTGAATTATTGTATAAAAGTTTTAAAGAAATGCGTTATTTAGCATATCAAATAATCGTTTGTGCCTCTTTAGAAACTAAAGAATTATTTAGTAAAGAAGAGCTAAAATTAAATGTAAGTATGTTTTTTTTTAAGTTTCCACAAAAGTTATAGCAATTAATTTATTTTTATATATTTTTCTAGTTGGAATTACCTTTGCTACAAATACAATATCGTGAATTTAATTTTAGCATTTATGGTCTATTTGAGATAACAAATGATACTTTTATATCAATGATAAGTGCTGTAATATTTGGTAATTTAATATGTATTATAGAATCTGCTGAAAAACTTACTACAAAAATGGATTAATTTATTTTAATATATGGGAAACTATCAAAAATTTTTGATGCCACATTATAAACCATTTGTATAAATATTATTTAGTTAATAAAATAAAATTGATGGTACACAGTGGTTCCAAAACGCATTTTTTTTTTTTTATACCCTACACCACCATAGGTGATGTTTGTAACACCCAAAAATATTGGTCTAAGACCCACCTTAATTTATACCAATCGGCTTAGAATCACTTTCTGAGTCGATTTAACGATGTGCAGGAGGGAAGCGTGTGGCCCTCCAAAGTTGCCCATCTCGGGTATGTAATTTTTTTTTTAAATCGCCAAAAATTCATTTATGATATAATAGAAAAGAAATTTTATATATAGATAGTCCTTGTAAATCTCCACAAAAAATATGCTTACATGTGTCGGTTATATCTTTTAGTTTAAGAGATATTCGGGTCAAAACTAATTTTTACCTCATTTTTTGCCTCGTCTTTTTTAGTTTTTTTTTTTTTTTTTAACTTGGCGGGCTTAATATTGCCCCAAGAATTTTTCTAAAATATTTGTCAGATTTCCTACAAAATTCTAAATAATATTGCTGCAAGAATCATATAATTATATGAATCCGTTAAAAAGTTATATTAATCTAAAGTTGGAACTTTAAAAAAATTTTACATTTTTTTGGGATTTTTTTCCAAAAAGGTGTCAATATTTATTTAGTGATAAAATTAGTTTTTTGTTCTAGGCTTTTTATAATTTTTTTAATGTTTTCAAAAGAAATCTTAATATAAATGCGTGTAAAGTAAATCCGGAAGAGTTTCGGTTAAAGTTCTGCCCACGAGCCCTATCCAAATTTTGTCAATTTTGTAAATTTTTTTTATTTTATTTTTGTTTTTTTTTTTTTTTTTGTTATGTTCTCAAATCGCAAAGCTGGGATCGACGTAAAATTATTCTAATTTTTTAGCCCTATATGTAAGGTATATACCAAAAAAGTATTTTCTGACGGAGGCCCCTTATAACGACAGGGTGACCATTTTAATGAAAAAAGTCAATTTTTGAAGGAAGCTTTCCCCGAACTGGAATTTTGGGTATTTCGGAATAAGAAAATGGGAATCTATTTATTCTCTTCTTTTAAAGACAAAATTTTTTATGTTGTACTTAAAGTTCACAATCATAGCTTAATTAATATAGATTTTATTTAAGTTTAAATATTAAACTTTTTTTTGAAAAATAACAAAATACAATTATTATTTATATATTATTATTTTTCAAGTAATAACCTTTCCAATGACACCAAATACTTCCATAAATACTTTACACAATCGTTTAAAAACTAACTGAAACTTGGCCCCACATCAGCGAAATGTGCACATTTTCCTTAATTTCTATAGTAAATGTGTGCTGCAGCTTTCTATATATGAGTGCACAGCAGTTTAAACGTGTTTTTTAAATAATTATGTGTAACTTTTGAACGGATAAATATATATCAATGAAATTCAACACAATTATTACTGAGGTATTTTGCAACTGTTTTGGAGGAGCACAAGTTTCTAGCTGGTCTTAGGGCAGGGGGGAGGACCTCCGAATTTGGTAACCTCGGATTATATATTATAAATAATTAAAGGTTTCTTTAATTTTTTTATTTCAATTTAGCTAAATAAATTACTTCAACATTGAGAACTCTTTGAAATTGAAGTAAAAACAGGAAATCAGACACTTTTTCAATTTAACTTTTTTTAAAGTTGTGGCAAAAAAAGGCTCTAACTACTTTTTAGTTTGTTAAACAACTATAAAAACTTACATAAACCTTTAAAAAAGTTGTAAAATATTTTATAATTTGTTTTATATCCTTCATCAAATTTAACGATTTTTTATATTTTAAGTAAAAATGTGTAAATTTGACCAGTTGAATATGTGGGGGGTATCATGATGGCCCACATGCTGAGCATAAATTGGAGCCGCCGGCACGGTCTATGCGGGAGCAGTAAGCATTGACCCTGTTGCTCCATTCCGACCTGAGTTATGCTAGAACTAATCTTGTTCTCCGCGGCAGATTCTTCTCGTTATCTGCAATGGGCGGTGGGCGGCCTCCTAAAATAACATTTAAAGCCCAAACACAACCAAGCGGATTATTTTTTTTTATATGAAGATTTGGCAACTAAAACAACATAGCGGAATCCGCTGAAAATTAAAATTTATTTTATTTTTACAACCAATTCTCTCACTCTCCCTCTCTGTCGGTGTTGCCGTTGTTGCAAAATGAATAACATAGGTTTACATTAAATTTACCCAGCAAAAAAAGAAGGAAAGAGATAGAAAGATTTGCTTTATATTTTTTATGTATGGAATTTAAGAGAGGAAGAAAAACATTTTTTTATATGTAGTTTTGTTGTTGCCAAACACAAAAAATATAAAGAAACAAAAACAAAATGTATGTGAAATCTGCTGCTGGACGCCGTCTTCATTTAATTTGCATTTCTCTCTTAGAGCGGAAAACAACATCCAACACCGCTTGCTTGTGTTTGGGCTCTTAAGCGGTAACCTGCAAACGCGGAATCGATGGGGTCTCTGTGAATGTCGTTTAAAGCGGTCGTGTACGAGTTGCAGTCCAAAGGATCCTGAACATATCTTTGAATGTTCTCCTAGTACTTACAAAGGTTATGCCTGACATGTCTCAGGGGAGAATCCCACTGTGTGGTGTTGAAATTTGGATGT
Organism: Protophormia terraenovae; assembly: GCA_951394005.1. Lineage (NCBI taxonomy): Eukaryota > Metazoa > Arthropoda > Insecta > Diptera > Calliphoridae > Protophormia > Protophormia terraenovae. The sequence continues at coordinate 120,411,642 of OX596077.1, read as the reverse complement.
TCTCTCCGATGACATCCTAGGAGAAACTGTTTGCTGAACATTACGTTATGTTCTTTGATCTGTAGTACGAGTACCACTCAACGAAGGGGCTTCATGCTTATCGTTCTCACAGTAAACTTCGATTGGCTGTGACTTCACGAGCGACTTCGGTTGCTGGTTCTCACGAGTGGCCTCGTTCTCACAGTTGACTTCGGTTTGCTGTTTTCACGTGTGATTTGGGTGGCTCGTTCTCACGAGTGGCCTCGTGCTGCTCGTTCTCACAGTTGGCTTCGGTTGGCTGTTCCCACAAGTACGAGGTCACTTGTTCCGCTTATTCCAGTAGAATATTAACCCGTAGAAGTGCATGGTACCAGTAGTTTGAGAAGTAGCTAGACATTAGCTTTAAGAAACCATTGTACGTATTGTAGAGAAATATACGATCTTCGACCCCCAAAGCTGCCACCTGAACCAGAAGCCGACTTCAATTCTACTACTGAACCGAGCCAAATTACAAGAGCGCGTAGGCAGCAGCAGTGTGTGCTGACACAATCAGCTGATAATTTAGAATGCACTGTTTGTTATGGTTTTGATTACATTTGGTCAGCAGCAGTTTTCAGTGCTGTTTCATTTAGCTCTGTTTCTAAATTCACTGCGCTGCTTTCATATTGAGAGCGAGACAAAGAGCAGAGAACCAAGCCGAGACGAAATTGGTGGCGGCGGCTGCGCGGCATATTTTGGTCGGCAGCGGTGGCTTTCACAAGTCACTATCGGCGGCGGCTTATATGTCGGCTTGTCGTTTTTCATAGAAAACCCAAATTTTTTTTGGGCGCAAAAAAATAAAAAATTGTTTAGTGCGGTAAACATACTATGTATAGGTGGCAGTAATGTATTATAAAAACCAAAAAAGTAAAATGTGTTCTAAAAGGACATTACGCCAAAAAATATGTTTTCTTGAATATATTGTGGCACAAAAAAATAAAATTTAAGGCAAAAATGGGTCTGAAGTCCAAAAATACAAAAAATTAAATAAAAAATAGTATTTTTATCTTTGGCGCAGCCGATTGTATCGGCGGCTTACCTTCAGCCGTTTAAGCCATTACATGCCGGCATCGGCCACGGGTTGAAAAATTAAACGGCGGCGGCTAGCCGCCGATTTTGAGCCGGTCGGCTTGGTTCTCTGACAAAGAGAGTGAGCAAAGAAATGGGAGACTCAAATACATAAGTAGATTAAAGTAAATTATAAATTGTCGCTGCCTATAATGTAATTATAACGGCAGCATCAAATTATTCTGACAGTGAACAGCTGATAATTTTTGCTGAATACGCGTAAATGTAATTTGGGCTTTATACGCCGAATAAACAATCGATCCTACCGATCCTAACATAAACCGAACAAATCCTGTTATAAGCCGAAGAACCGTAATAAGCCTAATTGAAAAAGAAGGAAGAACAGTAACAATCCTAGATAAAGCCGATTCGATTCAACGTTATCGTAGTTATTCTCTTGTATAGAATGTTCTGCATTTGAAATTAAATAAATACTCAATAAAGATTAAATTATTTTAACCTCCAGAAAGGGTAAGTCTTACTACTTAAGGTTTGTGGATCCGTAAGTAGACCCTGGAGGCAACTAAGTTACCATATTATAGCTGTAAAATCTATTTTTATAAATTGTATATATAAAACCGATTTTAGAAGAAAATGTGAGTGATCACAGATTTTTGTCCTTTTTTCTCTATCTCTATTGGTTTAGCTTTAAAATCGATTTTTATAATTTATATATAAAAATCTATTTTTTGAAGGGAATATGAGTGATCAGAGATTTTGTCCTGTTGGCCTATCTCTGCTGGAATTTAATAAATTGTATATAAAAATCGAATTTTCAAATTTTCCCTAATTTTAATAACAATATTAAAACGGTTTATTATATATATTAAAAAATAAATGAATTTATATAATTAAAAATTTTTAGAAATTTAAATTCCATCTAGTGTACTTAATAAATATTATTTTATTTAATTGTTTTAAATCACTATAATTATATTCACAGTTATTAAAAATCTGGCATTGATCCTGAGAATCCCTCAATTGATTCCATAAGACAAATTAAATTACCAAATATTATACAACTTATCATCGATATACCAGTATCATTTGTTATCTCAAAGAGGCCACAAACATAAAAATTCAATTCTCGATATTGTATCTGTAGCAAAGGTATCTCCAACTAGAAAAATATAAAAGAAAATATTTTTTTTTTTTGTACTAAACCTTCTGAAATACTTACATTTAATATTAGCTCTTCTTTGTTAAATAATTCCTTAGTTTGTAGAGAGGCACAGATGATTATTTGATATGCTAAAAAACGCAGTTCCTTAAAACTATTACACAATAATTCACAAATATTAAATACTAATAAAATATCACATAAATTTGTGAAGAAAATAAATACATAATATGATAATTCATATAAATGAGCTGCGTCGGTATAGCTCCTTTCATAGTACATATTAAGTATATAGAATAATATAACAAATAAGAAAGACAATAAGGTTATAAATAAAATCAATAATTGCAATAATAATTGAAACTCAAAAATGTTAAAAAATTCGTTTGTATAGTTATTTAAAAGTTGTTCAAATTGAACAATTATTAAAATGTTGTACTTTAATTTTCTTAGCCATTTCTTGATTAGCAAAGAACTAGAACCCAATATTGAACTTTGTAGACGATATATTAATTTAAGTTCATCCTCGATTTTTCTTAAACAGTCCTGCAACATTTGGACACATATATAACTGAACAATAAACCAATATAAATATTATTATTTATCAAAATTTGGCATAGATTCATAATGACAAAGAATGAATTTTGAAATATATTAAAATATAAATCACAATTGTTTTCTTCACAATAAAAGGGAATTTTAATACGCTCTATAAAATCCATATTTATGACAATTATTTGCAAAAGACTGGAAACACATTTGCTTAATAAGAGTTTTTTTGCATTTTTATTAAATTTGTGATTTTTTGTAATTCTTTTAATGGCTGTATAATATTTAAGTAAAGATTTAAATTTATTTAAAATTTCATGCAAATGTTGCCTTTTAAGCCAACTTTCTATTATAATTGTCACAAAATTTATATATTGCACTAATAATAGTGCAAGATCAAGTAGCATCAAAAATCCCATGATTTGATAATTACTTAGAGATCCAGGCACATAACTGTAGCTGACAATTTGTAACATAATTAGTGTTACTAAATTAAATAAAACACAATAGATTTTAGTTGGCCAATGATTTAAATTATAATTAGATGTTAAAGGATTATAAGAGATGTTAATAATACCAAAGGCTATATTAAGATAATAATGAAAATATAAAATAATAGACAGAGGAAAAATATTTTTTAGAATTTTCATGTTTTATTGTTATGTATTTATTTATATTTTTATATATTTTTTATATTTTTATTTTTAGGCAATTTCTTTCTTTTTATTAAAAACTTTTAATTTATTTATTTAAAATTATTCGTTTATTTTGTCTGATGTGTATAGTTTCCTCTAATAGTATTTAATTACCAATGAAACAATTTTAAAACAATAATAATAATAAAACACTTTATTGTTAGACTAAACACTAGGGTGGTAATATATTGTATGAATAAAAAAATATATAAAGTAAATTTAAACGAACGTCCTTCACTTATAATACATGTAGGAACTGAAGGGAAACAGATGAGAAGATCACCAAGGTTTTGCTGGACAGAAGCCCCAACCAGTCAACTTTCCATCGCAACGTAGAATGAAGAAAAGTAGCGTTTAACATTTTGTTCAACCAGTCAACAAAAGTAAACGTAACATATGTTTTTCAACATTCATTGTGTAAACAACTCTGTTTTTCGGTTATTTTGTGAGCAAAATAAATTACAGGGTTGTTAAAAACTCACGCAGCTACGTAAAAATCAATTTTCTGTAGATTTCTGCGATACGCTACCTAGAATCTTTGTGTCAATAGCTACATACACACATCTGCATAAAGCTGGTTGAAACAGCTGATTGCGATACCATGATTTTTTGTTGAGTGGTTGGGCCTAGAGGCGTTAGTTAAATTTTAAGGGTTGGGTTTAGTCAGGACGGGATAAGACGGAATGGGAACGTGGGTATAAAAGACCGACAATTTGAACAAATGGAGAAAGTTACTCAGTGTGAGTTGAGCTGAGTTGAAGTAGCTTAACACAAAAGAAGTTTGTGTTAATGCTAAGGTATTTTTAAGTTGTTGTAAATATTGTGTAAATAAATGTAAATATTAAATTTGAAGTGTTGTGTTTATAATTTAAAATATAGGAGTTAGAGTGTGACAGAGAGAAGTCACGAAACATCAAAGTGTTCAACAAAATGCTTATAAAATCTACATACATATACACAAATCTGGCTAAATTTAAACTTCCTATTTTGTTAATAAATCTGTATCTCCTAAACTACTAAGGAGTGAGATCGAAAAATATCTTAACATACGTTTTGCTTCTTAACTTTATTCGGAAACAATATTTCATGCGGCAAAAGAAGCCAATCATTTGTAACAATGGGTTCTATAAATACCGAAATATACATCAAAAATTTTTTGCAAAATAGGCTTCTTGCTTTCATAGGAAAGCACAATATGTCCATATATTTTTGGATCGATATGACTATGGTAAGAAAGCTCTGAAGTGGTACCAAATCAATAACATAGTTTTTATACCAAGAGAGATCAATCCTCCAAAATGTTCCGAGCTAAGACCAGTGGAGAGATATTGGGCTCTGGTGAAAACAGAATTGAAGAGCACAAAAAAATGTGTCCCAAAATATCGATGATTTTAAAACGAGGTAAGCAAACTAGGCAAAAAAAAAAATGACTGAAACAACTATCAAATTTCGAATGGAATGGTTATCAAAAAAGCTCCATGAGCTCTTAATTAGTGGTTAGAACTATAAAAGTTATATTTTTCTGTAATCTTTAATATAATATCAAAAAAATAAAAAATCAAACCGTTTCCAAATTTTTGCATTTTAAATATGTTAAGATTTTTTCGATCTCACTCTTTAGTCGGTTCGAATTAGAATGTATGGGATAGTTGCCAAGGAGGACCTAAACTTTCACAAAAATGATCTTGTTATTACTCTGTAATAATATGAGATGAGCTACAGGGTGTCAAAGTTTTAGAAGGAAATATTAGTGATTACATATTTTTATCCTTTTGGCTCTATCTCTGCTGGTTTAACATTTTATATGAAAAACATAAAAATCGATTTTTAGAATGAAATTTTAGTAATCACATACCCTTTTGGCTCTAACTCTGCTGGTTTAGCTTTAAAATCGATTTTTAATTTGCACAGGAACAATTGACCCAGCCTAATGAGCATATTTATGTGTACATACGTATGTGTTAAGTAAATTGTTTTACATAAGTAATAAACCATAACTCCAGAGATTTACTTTTAATTACTTAAATTAATTTACATGAACTTAATGAAAATTTATTTTGAAATAAACAAATATGAAATATTTTGCTACACAATTAATAAGATTATCTTTTTGAAAACCTAACGAATCGCATATTTAAGTGTATTTGAAAAACATTTAAAAATAAAAATTTTAAAATATATTTTGTACTAATCTTGTATCTTCTACTATTTTGTTAAAAAAAAATGTGGGAGTTTTTTTTTAATTCCCTAATGTTAAGAGGAATTTATTAAAGCTATGTTCACATTTGTCAAATATTTGATCAATATGAAGTAACCACTATATATAATAATTTCTAACTTCTCCATTTTAATGGTAAAATATATTTTACTTATAATTAATCATAACTGATATTTTACAGAATCTTTCTTGACGCTGTTTTATCTTTCAAAACATTTGCAAGATCAAACAATGGCAGACATTTTTTTTCTTTTTTGTAAAACTAGTGGTCACGAAAATTTGTTCAAATGTTTAACAAATGTGAACATAGCCTAAAATTATGTCAAAATACCTTAAAGTTTAATTTATCGGTTTAAATTTGATTTCAATCCAAATTATTTCTCAAAAAAAAAAGACCAAACATTTAATATTTAATATTAAAATATGACTGAATTTAATTTTATTAATCAAAATTCTCCATGTTCTAACGCACAGTGTGGTCAAACGCAAATTTTTTGGTAATAAATCTGTATCTCCTAAACTACTGGTTGGATTAAATTGAAATGTATGAAAGGGTTGCAGAGGAGGACCTAAGCTTTGAGAAAAATCATCTTGTAGTCACCCTGTGATTACACAAGAAAATCTACAGGGTGTCAAAATTGAATACCTCGAGTATGTAAAAGTTTAAAAAAATCGTAACTTATACAACTGAAGTCCGATTTTAAAGATTTTTATATTTCTGTAAAGCGCTTGGTAAGATAAAGAAAAAATAAGCTTACTCACCCAAGTTATCTCTTACAGTTAAAAAGATATTAATACTTGAATTTTGATTTTTTGGCTCGACTTTCTTTCGTTTTTCGGGAATAAGTCCTGAGGTATATGAGGTATACATTTTTAAAAATATCTTTAATTTGCTATATATTTCAAAATAATATACTGAAAGAGTTTTTGGATTATCTCAATGCGTCTAGACGTGAAAAATATTCAAAGTCAGGACTCTCAAATTGGTACGAAAAATTGCTATTTTTACAAAAATATAGTACAACTCTTTCACTTTTTACTCAAAGTTCCGTTCAAGAAAAAATGGATAATATAGAAATTTTGAACTGATTTAGGCATCCACTCTACATCAATCATAGGTCGAAAATTTTTTTTTACGATATTTCATCAAAAAATAGATTTATAACAATTTGACACTAAATTGCTTCCCGCCCGGCCAAAAACGAATGCAGGAGAGCAGATTTCATGAAAAAAGTCAATTTTATAAACGACTTTTTTTAATTACATAAAAAAGCATATTCGCATAATATTTTCGCCACTATTTCTTATGTAGTGTATAAAATACGAGCTGTAAACCCGCTACTTCGTCAGCGGAAATTTTTTACAAAAACTATACTATAAAATAAATTTAAACTAAGATTCTTAACTCCCTTGGGAACATTTTTAATAATGGAGTTATGTCATCCATAAATAACAATATCTCTTTAATTTCAGGCTTATAATCTTAGAATAATGAAAAATAAATTTCAGAATTACGAAAAAGTATATTAGAATAAAGAAAAATGACCGCAAAATCCATTTAAAGGTTTCTGATTCACTTAGGACCTTACATTTTCAATTTTATGTTTCTAAGGATGAAAATTGCAGAACAATCAAGAAGTACTATTAGAAGAACGAAAAAAGATACCACAAAGTCCCTTCTTATGGATTCTCATTCATTTAGGACCACATATCTTTAATTTCATGTTTCTAGATTCAGAATTATAGAAAATTAAAAAAGTACCGTTGGAAGAACAAAAAAGTACCACAAAGTCCCTTCTTATGGATTCCCATTCATTTAGGACCACATATCCTTATTTCATGTTTCCAGGTTAAATATTACCGAAAATTAAAAAAAAGTACCATTGGAAGAACAAAAAAGTACCACAAAGTCCCCTCTAATGAATTCTCATTCATTTAGGACCACGTATCCTTAATTTCATGTTTCTAAGTTCATAATTAAAGAAAATTCAAAAAGTACCATTAGAAGAACAAGAAAGTAAAACAAAGTCCCCTCTAATGAAATCTCATTCATTTAGCACCACATATCCTTAATTTCATGTTTCTAAGTTCATAATTATAGAAAATTCAAAAAGTACTATTAGAAGAACAAAAAAGTACTACAAAAACCTCTCTTATGGATTCTTATTCATTTAAGACCACACATCTTTAATTTCATGTTTCTGGGTTAAATATTATAGAAAATTCAAAAAGTACCATTGGAAGAACAAAAAAGTACCACAAAGACCCCTCTTGTGAATTCTTTCTCACATAGGACCATGCATATTTAATTTCATGTTTTTACTTTTTAATTCAAAAAGTACCATTAGAAGAACAAAAAAGTACCACAAAGTCCCCTCTAATGAATTCTCATTCATTTAGGACCACGTATCCTTAATTTCATGTTTCTAGGTTCATAATTATAGAAAATTCAAAAAGTACCATTAGAAGAACAAAAAAGTACACAAAAACCTCTCTTATGGATTCTTATTCATTTGAGGCCACATATCTTTAATTTCATGTTTCTGGGTTAAATATTATAGAAAATTCAAAAAGTACCATTAGAAGAACAAAAAAGTACCACAAAGTCAACTCTAATGAATTCTCATTCATTTAGAACCAATTATCTTTAATTTTATATTTCTGTATTAAATATTATAAAAAATTCAAAAAGTACCATTAGAAAAACGAAAAAGTACCACAAATTCATATTTCTAGGTTAAATATAATAGTAAATTCAAAAAAGTACCATTAAAATATCAAAAAAGTACCACAACGTCCCCTCTTATGGATTCTCATTAACTAAGGACCACATATCCCTAATTTCATGTTTCTAGGTTCATAATTATAGAAAATTCAAAAAGTACCATTAGAAGAACGAAAAAGTACCACAAAGTCCCCCCTTGTGAATTCTTTACAACATCGGACCATGCGTATTTATTTTCATGTTTCTAGGTTAAATATTACAGAAAATTAAAAAAAGTACCAATAGAAAAAGAAAAAAGTACCACCAAGTCCATCCTCTTGAATTTTTACCCACAGGACCACGTCTCTTTAAGTACCACAAATTCCACTCTTGTGAATTCCTATCTACTTTTTCTTAATTTCATGTTTCTATGTTTAATGTAATTGAAAATTCATTATTAAGTTTGAATAAAATGTAATTTCCCGCCTTTACCCCTTTTTTGGTACTTTTTTTCACCCATCGAAGTATCAAAAATTGTATTCCAATAAATTTCTAAATTGTAGAGGTATCCCATATTAAAATACCCATATGAATATTTCAATAAATATAAAAAAAGGTTTTATGAAAAAAGTAGCAAAAAAATGAATTTCTAAAAAGTACCAAATTTGTATTTCTCATTTTTTGATAAGTTATGAATACGATATAAATTTTATCTGTATGTTGATTGGTTTCAAAGATACATATGGTGCCAAAAAAGTACCAAAATACAGTTTTTACCCGTTTTCTCCCTAAAACGGCTGATTTTCAAAAAAGTACCAGACACCTGTCCAATTATTTTTAAATGAATAACGATAACTATTCAACTTTTTTTGTATCTTTATTAGTTTGGGATATATAAAGTTACCGATTTTACCCGTTTTTACCCTTTTTTACCCCCTAAACATTCGAATTTACAAAAATCCCGTCTGAGTGGATCTATATGGTGGGAGACCTACCTACGTTCCAAATTTCGTCTCTCTAGCTTCAGCCGTTTGGGCTGTGGGATGATGAATCAGTCAGTCACGTTACTCTTTTATATATATAGATGTATCGATCTTTCTTTCTTTATGGAAATATAGTAAAACAGTGAATTTGGTGAGAGTTGACCTAAGTTGTCAGTTTTGAGACCATGATATAATGCTTTTAAAATGATCTATATATACATATTATATATCAATGAATTGGTAAATAAGTCTATTTTTATATTCTTGTAATATTTTATTAGTTTTTGGAAAATAGGAGGAGTTTTGTTTTACAAAACATTATTTTTTTGGTTTTTATATCTTTTTTATATTTTTTAATTTTGTAAAATTTCCAAAAATTTATTCGTAAAGCTTTTTTAATGATTTTTGCACGAGAGAAAGATCGATATATATTTTATATACTGCATAAGATGGTCAATGCTTGTAGTCAATTTCATTGAAATCGGAGATGTCAAATCCGATTGCTGTCCGTTTTCACATGGACACTCATATACACTTTGAATCTATGATTTTTTTCCTCGAATTTAATACACTTTTAGGAAATAAATATCGTTTTATATGAATGAATCTTTATAGCATATTTTTTTGAAAAATTTGCAAACATTTTTTGTTGAAACTATTTAAAATTTACAAAAATTTTATTGAAATCAACATAAATTTTATTTAATTTATACCCCATTATAAATAAATACAGTAATTATTACCGTTTTTTTTTTTTTTTATTCTATATAAAAATCGACTTCTGGTGAGATATACAAATGATTAAAGATTTTTAATCTTTTTGCTCTAGCGCTTCTAGTTTATAAAATGAGATTTTAAATTTTGACTTAAAAAAAAACAATTTTTGTTTTATATTTTGTTATTATAGATTTGTACACTTTTTGCTGTAGAGCACATTGAGGTCGATCGCAAAAATGTTGGTAATAAATACGTATCTTCCAAACTACTAAACGAATCGAATTGAAATGTAAAATCATCTTTTAATCAGCCTGTAATGATAGGTAATCTATTTTTGAAATTTTAAAAATCTCGCATGATTTTTTTTTTCAAGCGATGATCTTGAAGTCCAATATTCCAAGTTTTCCTAATGTTATTAACAAAATTCAAACAATTTATTTTATATTTTTAAAAATAAGTGAATATATATAATTTTAAATAAGAATATCGCTTTTTAATCCTTTAGATCCTTTTTTTGTTTGACAGAAATCTATCTGGTCAAGTTACGTATACTTAATAAATATTATTATATTTGATTGTTTTTAATCACTATAGATAGATTAATTGCTATTAAAAAATTGGCATCGATCCTGAGAAATCCTCAATTGATATCATAAGACAAAATAAATTACCAAATATTATACAACTTATCATCGATATACCAGTATCATTTGTTATCTCAAATAGGCCACAAACATAAAAATTAAATTCTCGATATTGTAACTGTAGCAAAGGTATCTCCAACTAGAAAAATAAAAAAAAAAAAAAAAAAATCATAAAAATTTGTTTGTTAGTAAAAACTTCGAAAATACTTACATTTAAAATTAGCTCTTCTTTGCAAAATAATTCCTTGGTTTCTAGAGAGGCACAAATGATTATTTGATTTGCTAGAAATCGCATTTCCTTAAAACTTTTACACAATAATTCACAAATATTAAACAATAATAAAATATTACATAAACATGAGAAGAAAATGAATAAAAAATATGATAACTGATATAAAACAGCTTTGTCGGTATAGCCCCTTAAATAGTACATATTAAGTATACAGTATAATATAACAAATAAATAAGACAATAAAGTTATACATAAAATCAAAAATTGCAATAATAATTGAAATTGAAAAATGTTTAAAAATTCTTTCGTATAGTTATTTAAAATTTGTTCAAATTGAAAAATTATTAAAATGTTGTGCTTTAATTTTCTTAGCCATTTTCTTATTAGCAAAGAACTATAATCCATTATTGAACTTTGTAGACGATGTATTAATTTAAGTTCATCTTCGATTTTTCTTAAACACTCTGTTAGCATTTGTATACACATATATATGAAAAGTAAACCGATATAAATATTATTATTTACCACAATATTGCATAAATTCGTAAAGACAAAGAATGAACTTTCAAGTATAAAATATAAATTACAATAGTTTTCTGTGCAATCTAAAGGAGTTTTAATATATTCTATAACTTTCATATTTAATGCAATTAATAGCAAAAGACTTGAAACACATTTGCTTAAAAATAGATTTAGTAAATTTTTATTAAATTTGTGATTTTTCGTAATTGTTTTAAAGGCAGAATAATATTTAAGTAAAGATTTAAATTTATTAAAAATTCCTTGTAAACGTTGTCTTTTAAGCCAACTTTCTATTATAATTGTCACAAGACTTAAATATTGTAATAATAATAGTGCAAGATCAAGTATGATCAAAAATCCCATGACATGATAATTACTTAGAGATTCAGGCACATAACTGTAGATGACAATTTGTGACATAATTAGTGTAATTAAATTAAATAAAGCACAATAGATTTTAGTAGGCCAATGATTTAAATTAAAATTAGATGTTAAAGGATTATAAGAGATGTTAATAATACCAAAGGCTATATTAAGATAATAATGAAAACATAAAATAATATACAAAGGAAAAATATTTTTTAAAATTTTCATGTTTTATTGTTATTTTTTTATTATATTTTATTATTATTTTTTAAATTTTTTATGTAAAAAACTTTTAATTTATTTATTTTAAATAATTTTTTTTTTTTTTTATTTTGTCTGATGTTTATAGTTTTCTCTAATAGTATCTAATTACAAATGATACAATTTTAAAACAATAATAATAAAACACTTTATTGTTAGGCTTAACATTAGAGTGCTCTTACATTGTATGAAAAAAAAAGTAGACTAAATTTAAATTTACCTTAAATTATGAAAGTGAACGTCATTTACTTATAACACTTATACAAATCTGTCCAAATTTAAATTTTATACGATGCACAGTGAGACCGATCGCATAAATTTTGATATTAAATCTGTATCTTCTAAACTACTAAGGAGTGAAATCGAAAAAATCTTAACATACGTTTTGCCTCTTAACTTTATTCGAAAGCAATATTTAATTTTTTTTTATACCCTTCACATAAAATGAAGGGTATATAGAAGTTGTTTTTTTATACGAAAATCTTTGAATATATATCCAAGACCTCAAATTGAAAAACTTTCGTGATTAATTTGATTAAAAATTAGTTTTGAGAATATATATCTGCCGGACTGTCCGTCTGGATATCTGTCCGTCTGTCTGTTGAAATGGATTTTTTGACTCCCACCGTCCAGTAAACAAATTTCTTTTTCAACATATATGTAGTATATAGTCTGGAGATGGTTCGTATTGGAATTCAGCGAAATCCGTTCAGAAATGGCATACAAGAAAATGTTCTGTGGATTTTTTTTCTTCTAGAAAGTTGTCTTTCACACTGCACAGTGGGGTCAAACGCAAATTTTTTGGTAATAAATCTGTATCTTCTAAACTACTGGTCCGATTAAATTGAGATGTATGGAAGAGTTGTAGAGGAATGAAGCTTCATTTCATAGTTTTCTGCTGATATCTCTTTAATAAAAGCAGATTCGATAACGAAATTTTGTACATTAGTTCGAGGATCGATATAAAATCGGAAACCAAAAATGGGCGTGGTCCGCCTACTTTACCGCCCACCTCTCATATAACGTAAAATTTGAGAAATTTGATGGTGGGTATATAGATTCGACCGAGTCGAATATAACATTCGCGCTTGTTAATAAACTGAATTTTTTAGTTTTTATTAATTTTTTTTTTGTTTTTGTTATTATCAAATAAACAAATTTAGGTCTTAAAGCATTTGGCCCCTTTTTTTAAATCTCCTTTTTTGTCGACTTTTTATTTTTAAATCCTTTTTTTGACACTTTTTAAAAATTCTCAACGGTAACGCTGATTGTCTAGACTATAAACCGTTAAACCTAAACGTTCTTATCCCCTAGACTCCTTGTAAATTTCTGTCAAATTAAGAAACTGTCAAATATATTCTTAATTAAGCAAAAATGCTTTTTTGGAATTTATTAAATAAAAATTAAATTTCTGTTCGCCAGGATTCGAACCCATGTAAACACTTAAAAACTCTAAGCTTAGAAATCTTACCCCCTAGTACACATGATATTTTGAAATTCTGAATTCTAAAAATCGCAACTCAAATGTAAAAAAATACTTTTTTATAAAAAACACATTAAAACGGGCATAGAAATTCTTGTCAAATAATTTTTTTTTTTTTTTTTTAATTGAAAATTAAATTTTTTTTTTAGAACAAACTAGTTTTTGGGGATACGAATTCAGGCTTAACAATATGTAGTCTAGAACAGTTCCTCCAGACTATTCAATCTAGGGATGTCAATGACTAAAAATATAGTTGTGTTTGTGAGAGTAGAAAAAATGCACTCAAAGAAAATTGGGTTTAATAAACGAAATACATTAATTATACATAATGTGACCAGAGGGTTTTAAAAAGCGGAATTCTGTGCAAAATTGTATGGAAAAAGCGGGATTTTGAAAAAATTAGTTAAAAATTAGGTTTTTTCTTTCCATATCTTATTTACAAATCCAAATCAGATATTCTCACAAGCTCTTCGTTCACGACCCTTTTGGGACATTACAAATGGAGAAACCCATCGAAATTTTGGAATAACAAATTAACTTAATATATCTGAAAATTAAAAATTATATTTTTAACGTGTTTCTCGAAATGTTATCTAAAAAAATTGTAGTTAAATTTCGATTTTGAATTCAAATTCGTTAAACTTTTTAATTTGATAGCAAGAGTTTTTTTTTAAATAATTCATAGTTCCGTTAAACACTAATATTCAGTTAAAACAAAAAGTTAAAATCATTGCACTAACTTTAAGTAAAACGAAAGAAAGAGATATAGTCGGTTAAGTCCGACCATATGATACCATGTATATGACACCATGTATACCAAAATTCGGGAAGGGGCCAATTATGGACCTATATTTGTATTAAGTGTAAAATATGCGAGCTATGAAAAATTTTTAACCGATCTTCATAAAATTTTGCACTGTCATTTATACTTATAAAAATTTTATTTGTGTTGAATATAAGTTGATACAAATTTTTTATTCGGTTTATGAACGTTAAAGTGATTTTCGAAAGAAGTGTTAATATGGTCAATTATGGACCGATCTTCATGAAATTTGGCATACGAGTTTATTACATAAAATTTATTTGTGCCAAATTTCAATAAAATATTTATCTTTTTAAGGTATTTATGAGTGTTACAACTCTATTCCAGGAAGACATTTGTATGGGGACCAGGTGAAATAATGGTCCGATCATGACCAAATTCAATAGGCTTCGTTCTTGTGCAAAAAAAATAAAAAATCATATGTACCAAATTTCATCAAATTATGTTCAAAACTGCTCCTTAACTTTGCGCACAAATTTTACATGGACTGCCAGCCAGCCGACCAGACGGACGGACATGGTTAAATCTACTCAAAAATTTAAAATGGAGGTCGAAAGATTTTTTATCTCCGCTACAATATTTGCACAAACACATAATACCCCAACCACCTATGGTGATGCAGGGTATAAAAAGTATATAGTAAATTTAAATTTACCTAAAATTATGAAAGGGATCATTCGTCATTTACTTACAATATCTAAACCAAATTTCAACTTCCCATGATGCACAGTGGATACATTTTGATAATAAATCTGTATCACCTAAACTATTAGTCGCATCGAATTGAAATGTATGGGACAGTTGTAGAGAAGAATTTAGCGTTTTAGAAAAATTATCTTTTTGTTTCTGTAAAAATACTAAATAAACAACAGGGTGTCAAAGTTGACCTCGAATATGAAAAAGTTTAAAAAAATCTTAACTTTTACAAATTAAGTCCGATTTCAATGAGTTTTATGTTTCTCACATAAAAATCGATTTTTATCAGAGACATAACAGTTATAAGATTTATGTAAAAACGTTATGTCATAACTGTTAAATAATATAAAAAAAAATTTACGTCTCTAAAAAACAGTTATTTTTAACAAATATAAATTTTCGTCTTCCTTAACAGTTATAGTTATTTTAAAAAAATTTCCGTTTTTTATAATTTATATTTTTGATTTTTATTTTTTACGTTGCCTAATAATAGTTATTTCTAAAAAATATTTTTTTCTATTGCTCAATAACGTTTATTTTTAAAAATTATTTTTTTACGTTGCTTGATAACAGTTATGATTGAAATATATTTTTTTACGTTACTTATAAATTAATTTTTTTTTTTTAAATTTAACAGCTATTATTGTTTGCATTTTTATACCCTACACCACCAAAGGTGGTTGGGGTATTATGTGTTTGTGCAGAAGTTGTAACGCAGAGAAAAAATCTTCGGACCCCCACCTTAAAGTATACCGTTCGAATCAGAATCACTTTCTGAGTCGATTTAACGATGTCCGTCCGTCCGTCCGTCCGTCCGTCTGGTCGGCTGGCTGGCTGGCTGGACGGCTGGCTGGCTGGCTGTCCATGTAAAGCTTGTGCGCAAAGTACAGGTCGCAATTTTGAAGATAATTTGATG
Organism: Protophormia terraenovae; assembly: GCA_951394005.1. Classification (NCBI taxonomy): domain Eukaryota; kingdom Metazoa; phylum Arthropoda; class Insecta; order Diptera; family Calliphoridae; genus Protophormia; species Protophormia terraenovae. Next base: position 120,395,626 of record OX596077.1, on the reverse strand, counting down.
AAATTTGGTACATATGCTTTTTTCAACACAAGGACGAAGCCTATTGAATTTGGTTATGATCGGCCTATTATTTCACCTAGCCCCCATACAAATGTCCTCCCGGAATAGAGTTTTAACACATAAAGATGCCTTAAAAATATGAATATTTTAATGAAATTTAGTACAAATAAGTTTTATATCAACAAAAATCCGTCTGCCAAATTTCATGAAGATCGGTCCATAACTGACCATAGCTCCCATACAAATTCCTCTCCCGAAAATCACCATACAAATGTTAGTATTATGTTAATATTTAGCACAAGTAAGTTGTATATAAGTAAAAACAAAATTATTTGGATTGTAATGGTGTAGGGTATCATATAGTCGGGCTTGACCGACTATATCTTCTTCTCTCGTTATAAATAATTCCGTTATAATATAAACATTTACATATCGATGTATAAGAATAAGGGGATTTTTTGCAATATTTCCATATTCTTCAAACTTTTTCTAAAATTTTACAACTTTTTCGTTTATGGAATTGATGTTACGGCCTTATAGATTATTGACGTAATTTTTGAAGACATGAATATGAAATTTTTTTGTGTAGATGTTGTTTGGGTCAGTGCATTATAATACAGTAAAAACCCAACCCAAGAGGTTACGGCTTATTGTGTTTTAGGTGACGATATTAAAATTTATGCAAACAAATTAAAGCCAATTCTTATTCAACAGATCAAAATCATTCTATTCCACATATGTAATTTTTACGATGTACAACGGACTTTTTGGCAATTGCGTAAAATATATCAGGATCCCTATTTAACTGCAAATCGACACTTAAACCGTAACCGGTTCTTTCTAACATTTAATAACACTTGAATGCACCAAAGTGCAATTTTTCTTAGCCATATTAAAAGATATATAAGTATACTTCATGTAGAATTTATCAAAATAGAACACTATGCACACAAATTTTTATTTAATTAGTTCTTTTTACCGTTTGTTGAAATTTTGAAATACTAAATAGGCCGATTGGACTTTTGGTGACGAATATATCTATATTAATATTATAAAATCAAATTTGTATTTGTTTGTTACGCAATTACGCCAAAAACGCTGAATCGATTAAATATAGATGGATATAAATTAAAATTCAATTGATGAAAATAACGAAAAGAGAAGTAATTCAAACTGTTACAAGGTGAACGTGAGAGTAATGCAACAATAATCTCCTGCACCTCTGAAGAAAGGCCTTCTTCTTGTAAAATTTAAGTTAAAAACAAACTAAAAAAATATTTTAACGTTTATCAAGCAACGTAAAAAATATATATTAAAAAATAAAAATTATAAGCAACGGAAAAAATTTATTTTCAAAAATAAATATTATAAGGCAACGTAAAAAAAAAAAATTCAAAAATAAAAATTATGAACAATAGAAAAAAATATATTTTAATAATAACTGTTATCAAGCAACGTAAAAAAATATTTTTAAAAAATAAACGTTATAGAACTATAGAAACAATTTTTTTCGACAATAACTGTTATCAAATAACATAAAAAATATTTCTTATTTTGTACTCAACTTTTTTAATTTGAAATAAAATTTAATAGTTATTTTTGGTCTCTGATTTTTATACCTACCATCAAAAAGATGGGGGAAAATTATTTTGTCATTCCGTGTGTAACATGTCAAAAAAATCATTTAAGACCCCATAAAGTATATATTTTCTGGGTCCTAGTTAGATTCTGAATCGATCTAGCCATGTCGGTCCGTCTGTCCGTCTGTCTGTCTGTCTGTCTGTCTGTTTGTTGAATAAACCTTATATAAGACAAATATTTGGGCCATATTTCGTCCCTTTAGGTTGTCCCGTTCGAGCCCTATCCTGCTTTCAACAGACGGACGGACATAGCTAGATCGACTCAGAATATAACCAGGACCCAGAAAATATATTCTTTATGGGGTCTTAAATGATTTTTTTGACATGTTACACACGGAATGACAAAATCATACTAGATCACAGGGTTGTAGCTTCATTTCATACTTTTCTTCTGATATTTCTTAAACAAATGCATTTACGACAACAAAATTTTGGTGTGGTCCGCCCCATTTACCGCCCATTTCCCCTATAAGGTGGAACGTTAACGAAATTTTGTACATATTGTTCAAAGATCAATGTAAAATCGGAAACAAAAGATGCGCATGGTCCGCCCACTTTACTGCCCACCTCCCAAACAACGTAAAATTTGAAAAATTTGATGGTGGGTATATAGATTCGGCCAAGCCGAATATAACATTCTCGCTTGTTTAGATGGTAATATGAGATTTATACAGATTTTCGTCCTTTTGGATCTCTACATTCTTCTGGTTTGACTTTAAAATCGATTTCTATTATTTGCATAAAAAAATCGATTTTTAAAAGAAAATATGAGTGATCACACATATATGTCCTTTTAGCTCTATCTCAGCTGTTTTAACTTTAAAATAGATTTTTATAATTTGCATAAAAAATACGATTTCTAAAAGGAAACATGAGTGATTAAAACAATTCATCCTTTTAGCTCTATCTCTGCAGGCTTAGCTTTAAAATCTATTTTTATAATTTCATACAAAAAACTATTTTTAGAATATTCCTAGATTAAACTTTATACGCTTTTGTATAGGAACAATTGACTTACGCTAATATACATATTTATGTATACATATAAGTAAATTGTTTTATATAATTAATAAACCATAACTCCAGAGATTTATTTTTAATTACATGAATTAATTTACAAGAACTAAATGTTTTGAAACTAAAATATAAATGATATTTTATTATACATTCAATAAGATTATTTTCATTTATTTTCTGATATTTCAAAAAACAGTTTAAATATGTACATAAGTATAGAAAATTGGTAAAAGGTAAATTGATTGGTTTAAATTCGATTTCAATCCAAATATTAAAATACGAGGGCGGATCAATAAGTCCGTGACTTTTTGAATAAAACACAATGTTTTTTGCAAAACAAAAATTTATTTTTCAACATAATCTCCCCAACTTTATTTATAATTTATAATATAGAAAAATAAAATAAATATAAACATATTACTATATAAAATTAAATATAATTTATTATTAAAACCCTAAATAAATTTTTTAATCTCTAAATATTGATGAATATGGAATACTGAATATGTGTAATTATTTACGAGAAGTGAAGTTATTGGTATGGGTTAAGTAGGTTTAGTTTTCTTTTCATTTTTGGGCTGACAGCAAATTTGAATTTTGTCAGAATGGAGGGTGGGCAACGGATCAGTGTAGCAAGTGTCATCTTAAGCTACACATCAGTCATCAACATGTTCTAAATTTAATGTTAGTTTTCTTTTATCATCTTAGTTTCTGTTTTTTGACTACCTACAGTAAAGTCTTTTGTAACAGGTTCTACGATACATATTTGGGAATAATTTTTTATTTTTTTTTTTTTTTTTTTTTTGGGAACAAAACACACCCCCCCCAACGACGAGCACGGCCGAAATTATAGGTAATCCCGTTCCTAACATATTCACACCTCATTTGAGAATCATTACAGTGGTAAATTTTTTCACTTTAAAATCCATTATTTTCCTCTGGACCATACATTTTTTTCATGTTTCTAAAAGAATGCTTAATATAAATGCATGTAAAACAAAACCGAGGCACTTGGGGTTAGGACTTTAGTGCTAATATCTCTGAAAGTGAAAGATATAACCCATACATGTAAGCATATTTTTTTGTAGAGAATTATAAGGACTAAATAAATGAAATTTTGGCGATTTTTTTTTAAATTTTCATACCCGAGGTGACCAACTTTGGAGGTTCACCCCCCGTCCAACAGGCTCCTCCTCCAAATCAATTGGCATACACCTAAGGATTGTCCATGAGAAATTTTATTTAAATACATCCAGCAGTTCTAAAGTTACAGAATTATTTTCAAACAAATTTCGTTTTGGGACCACTGTGCAATATTAATGATTTAAACATACATAATAATTCATAAACTTTATTAACAAATTCTTAATAATTTTTATACCCTTCACCACAGGTGTAAAGGGTATATATAAGTTTGTCATTCCGTTTGTAATTCCCACAATTTTCGTCGGAGAGCAAAAAAGTTTACATTTTCCATGTAAACGGATGGATCATGTCCGTCCGTCCGTCCGTGTGTCGGTTGAAATGGCGTTTATGAAGCCCACCGATAACTGACATATATAATATATATATCAAACGATCGGAAATGCTTTCGAGAATTTTGCTATTGGAATTCAGCAAGATCGGTTCATACAATGCCGAGATATGTTCAAAAACCCGGTTTTTAGAACCAGTTTTCCAGTTTCTGAAGCCTCTGTATATACCAGAGACTTCGTTTTTACAAAGAAGTCTCGGACATTTTTTTTGTGAATTTTTATTCTGAATAAATTAAATAAATCGGTTCAATAATAACTGAGATATCGGACAAAACGCATTTTTTATTTTTTGAAGCCCTGGTTTAAACTATAGATTTTTATTTTTATACAGATCGGTCACAAATATTTTTATAAAATTTCGTTTTTTTGAATCGGCAAGATCGGTTTATAAATGGCGAAGATATGCTTTAAAAACCGGGTTTTAGAAGCGGTTTTTCAGTTTCTGAAGCCTCTGCATATACCAGGGACTTCGAATTTTTAAAAGGGGCTCGGAAATTATTTTCTGAATTTTTGCTCTGAAAAAACGAAATAAATCGGTTCAGTAATAACTAAGATATCGGGGAAAAGAAATTTTTTATTTTTGAAGCCCTTGTTCAAGCTACAGATTTTTATTTTTATATAGATTAGTCATAAATATTTTCATAAAATTTCGGATTTTTTAATGAACCAAATTCGTTCATAATCAACAGAGTTATGGCCCAAAAACAAATCTGTTAAGAATATAAATACACACAAACATGTATATTAAGCATTGTAATGACTATTACTGACGTTTTTTGTTTTTTTGTATAGACAAGTAGTTTAGTTATCAACAGCAGTAATATAATGAATAACAGTGTTGTTGTTGTTCTTTGTATATGCAGTCTGTATATGCAGAATTGTTTTTGTTTTTAAAAACTAAAACATATCTGTTAAGAATATACATAAATATGTTCATACATAAACATGTATATTAAGCATTGTAATGACTATTAGTGACGTTTTAGCCTATAAGACAAGTAGTTTAGTTAGCAACAGCAGTAATATAATGAATAACAGTGTTGTTCTTTGTATATGCAGTCAGTTTGTATATACACACATACAAAAATAAATAAATAAATATGGAATTGTTGTTGTTTATTTTTAAAAGCAAAGCCTGCTAGGATTGTTTCTTTTTTTTCATATTCAAATTTTCGTAGTTTGAAAAAAATTTAGATTTATATATGTGAAAATATGCAAGCATACGTTAAGGCAAAAATTTTACTAATTGTCGGTAATATGGTAATATGATGTCGATAAGATGGTAATATGGTGAAGGGTATCAAAGATTCGGCACAGCCGAATCTTTTTTCAATTTAATTTTTTTTTTTTTTTTTTTTGGGTTATACTTAGTTATTTGTCATAAGCTATCGCACAGTGTAGTCGATCGCAAAAATGTTGGCAATAAATTTTGATCGAAGTGAAATATATGAGAGAGTTGTAGAGGAGAACCTTAGCTTTCAAGAAAATTATCTATTAGTCACCCTGTAATAATACTAGACTACTAAAATAGTAAAAAAAATATCGTCACATCTACTAAGTCCGATTACAAAATTTTTATTGATATCAACATAAATTTTATTTAATTTATTACCCATTTTACTATAGATTTTCAATCTTTTTGCTCTAGCGCTTCTAGTTTATAAAATGAGATTTTAAATTTTGACTTAAAAAAAAAACAATTTTTGTTATATATTTTGTTATTATAGATTTGTACACTTTTTGCTGTAGAGAACATTGAGGTCGAAAGCAAAAATGTTGGTAATAAATCCGTATCTTCTAAGCTACTAAACGAATTGAATTGAAATGTAAGCCAGGGTTGTAAAAGAGGACCTTAGCTATTAGAAAAATCATCTTTTAGTCAACCTGTAATGATAGGTAATCTATTTTTTAAATTTTAAAAAACTCGCATGATTTTTTTTTTTTTTTTCAAGCGATGAACTTGAAATCCAATATTCCAAGTTTTCCTAATGTTATTAACAAAATTAAAACAATTTATTTTATATTTTTAAAAATAAGTGAATATATACAATTTTAAATAAGAATACCGCTTTTTAATCCTTTAGATCCTTTTTTTGTTTGACAGAAAACTATCTGGTCAAGTTACGTATACTTGATAAATATTATTATATTTGATTGTTTTTAATCACTATAGATAGATTAATTGCTATTAAAAATTTGGAATCGAGCCTGAGAACTCCTCAATTGATATCATAAGACAAAATAAATTACCAAATATTATACAACTTATCATCGATATACCAGTATCATTTGTTATCTCAAATAGGCCACAAACATAAAAATTAAATTCTCGATATTGTAACTGTAGCAAAGGTATCTCCAACTAGAAAAATAAAAAAAATAAATAAAAATCATAAAAATTTGTTTGTTAGTAAAAACTTCGAAAATACTTACATTTAATATTAGCTCTTCTTTGCAAAATAATTCCTTAGTTTCTAGAGAAGCACAAATGATTATTTGATATGCTAAATAACGTAATTTCTTAAAACTTTTACACAATAATTCACAAACATTAAACAATAATAAAATATCACATAAACATGAGAAGAAAATGAATAAGAAATATGATAATTGATATAAAAAAAAATTGTTGGTATAGTCCTTTGAATAGTACATATAAAGTGCATAGTATAATATAACAAATAAATAAGACAATAAAGATATAAATAAAATCAATAATTGCAATAATAATTGAAATTGAAAAATGTTTAAAAATTCTTTCGTATAGTTATTTAAAAGTTGTTCAAATTGAACTATTATTAAAATGTTGTGCTTTAATCTCTTTAGCCATTTTCTTATTAGCAAAGAACTATAATCCATTATTAAACTTTGTAGACGATGTATTAATTTAAGTTCATCTTCAATTTTTCTTAAACACTCTGTTAGCATTTGTATACACATATATATGAACAGTAAACCGATATAAATATTATTATTTACCACAATATTGCATAAATTCATAAAGGCAAAGAATGAATTTTCAAGTATAAAATATAAATTACAATAGTTTTCTGTACAATCTAAAGGAGCTTTAATATATTCTATAACTTTCATATTTAATGCAATTAATAGCAAAAGACTTGAAACACATTTGCTTAAAAATAGATTTTGTACATTTTTATTAAATTTGTGATTTTTCGTAATTCTTTTAATGGCAGAATAATATTTAAGTAAAGACTTAAATTTATTAAAAATTCCGTGTAAACGTTGCATTTTAAGCCAATTTTCTATTATAATTGTCACAAGACTTAAATATTGTAATAATAATAGTGCAAGATCAAGTATGATCAAAAATCCCATTTCACGATAATTACTTAGAGATACAGGCACATAATTGTAGATGATAATATGTAACATAATTAGTGTAATTAAATTAAATAAAGCACAATAGATTTTAGTAGGCCATTGATTTAAATTAAAATTAGATGTTAAAGGATTAAAAGATATGTTAATAATACCAAAGGCTATATTAAGATAATAATGAAAACATAAAATAATATACAAAGGAAAAATATTTTTTAAAATTTTCATGTTTTATTGTTATTTTTTATTATTATTATTATTTTTTTTTTTTTTATTTTTATGTAATTATTTTCTTTTTATTAAAAACTTTTAAGTTGTTTTTTTTTTTTTTTTTTTGTTTGATGTTTATAGTTTTCTCTAATAGTATCTAATTACAAATGATACCTTTTTAAAACACTTTATTGTTAGGCTTAACATTAGAGTGCTCTTACATTGTATGAAAACAAAAAAAAAAGTAGACTAAATTTAAATTTACCTTAAATTATGAAAGTGAACGTCATTTACTTATAACACTTACACAAATCTGGCCAAATTTAAATTTTATACGATGCACAGTGAGACCGATCGCATAAATTTTGATATTAAATATGTATCTCCTAAACTACTAAGGAGTGAGATCGAAAAAATCTTAACATACGTTTTGCCTCTTAACTTTATTCGAAAGCAATATTTAATTTTTTTTTTTATACCCTTCACATAAAATGAAGGGTATATAGAAGTTGTTTTTTTATACGAAAATCTTTGAATATATATCCAAGACCTCAAATTGAAAGGCTTTCGTGATTAATTTCATTAAAAATAAGTTTTGAGAATATATGTCTGCCGGACTGTCCATCTGGATATCTGTCCGTCTGTCTGTTGAAATAGATTTTTTTAAGCCCACCGTCCAGTAAATACATTTCTTTTTCAACATATATGTCGTATATAGTCTGGAGATGGTTTGTATTGGAATTCAGCGAAATCCGTTCAGAAATGGCGGAGTTATAAACAATTTTCTAGAGCAGCCTCAACATTTTTTGCAATTTTCTTTTCCCTAATTTAATAATATTTCTATTTCAAATACAATAATATATCGAGGGCTTATATTCAAAACGGGCCACATGCAAAACACCATTGTTTAGGAGAGCATCAAAACTGTTTTAACATTTTCCAAACCGTTCTTCTTCGAGTTATTAATATTACGTCTACTAAACCTCACACTGAAAAATAAATCTTTTAACTCCATTATTCGCCAAGTTATGGTGGTATGGTTTTGTCTTAATTATTTTTAATGTATGTTATAAAATGTTCATATAGCCCGTTTTGTTTGTTGGAAATTAAAGATGCAAAACATAATATTTTTTGAAAAAAAAAAAAAAAAAAATTGACAATATGTTTAATTTATGATATCATACCAATCAGGATATAAAAATTTTGTGGTTAGCTGGACCATTTTTAATCGTTAGAATTTCAAATAACAGGATTGTTTACTAAAAGGACGAAAATGTTTTCAAAATTAAAATTATAAATTTAATTTTGAAAAAAAATTGCAAAAAAAATTTTGAACCAATTAAAATTGTATTAAATTGCATATAAATAAATCAAAAATGATTAAAACCTTTAAAGACGCTGTTTATTGCACTTTTTATTTAATTAACATTTTTTAAAGAAACTGCTTTTGGTATCTAAGATATTTTTCTTATAATCACCACCGCAGAATTTTAGATATTATTGTCATCAATAATTCAGTATAACATTCAGTCCAATTTGTGCCGTATGAAAAACAATAAAGCCTATTTTTGGCAAATTTTATTCATTAATTTAAAAAATATAGTCCATATTTAAAAAACGGGAGTTTATGTTACTGAAATGAATTATACAGTAGTAATTAAGACCATACACACTATTTTTAAAGTAAAGTATATGTTTTTTGGGACCTGGTTAGATTTTGAGTCGATCTAGTCATGTTCGTCTGTTGAAAGCAGGATAGGGCTCGAACGGCACAACGAAAGAGGACAAAATTTGGCCAAAATATTTATCTTATATAAGGTTTGTTTGTTATGAGCAAAATACTAAAAACACAGGGTGTCCGTTGTAGTTTAGTTTCATACTTTTCTGCTATACAGGGTGTCCGTTGTAGTTTAATTTCATACTTTTCTGCTATACAGGGTGTCCGTTGTAGTTTAATTTCATACTTTTCTGCTATATCTCTCTTAAATAAAAGAATGTACTATAAAAACATTTTCAAGGGTCGATATAAACTTGGAAACAAAAAGTGGGCGTGGTCCGCCCACTTTACTGCCCACCTCCCATATAAGGTGAAAGGTCAAAGAAATTTTGTGCAAATACTTCATGGGCAAATGTAAACACGGAAACAAAAATAGACGTGGTTCGCCCACTTTACCGCCCACCTCTTATACAACATTCACGCTTTTTTTACATTTGTAATGTTATTGTTTTTTGTTGTTTTTCTTTGTATCACTGTTTTTGTTTAGAACATTTTTTTACTGATTTTCGGTTATTTTTCAACCGATTTTTCTTTGGAAAGGTATTCAAATTTCCTTTTTAGTTGTTGAACAAAGTTAGTACAAATTATTGTCGCTAGATGGCGAAAAACTCATTTTTTTATTAAAAAAGCATCAAAACACCCTGTATTTGCAAATATTATGAGTTCATATGTTCAACAAAAATACTCGCCAAAGGTTTTTGTACAAAGTTGCCAAACATCATTTGTTCGAATTCTGGAAATTTGATGGTAAAAATTTTGATTTTCTTCAATAACCTAAAAATAGCGGTAATTTTGTAAGTAACAGAATTATGAAAAAGTCGCAGAACAAAAGTTGCTGCTGAAGCCCTAAAGAACTATTTTCAACAATAAAAAAAGTTCTTTTTCGCATAAAGTCGATTTTGGCATATTGCTTTGGCATATAATATAAAAAAATCAAAACTCTAAGATTAATAGTTTCCAAATTTTTGAATTTTATATGTCAAGATTTTTTCATTCTAACTCTTGAATGGTTTCGAATCAAAATGTATGGGATAGTTGTCGAAAGGTGATCACAAATTTTTGTTCCTTAGCTCTATCTCTGCTGGTTTAGCTTTAAAAGCAATCTTTATAATTTGCATATTTTCATACCTTTGAATTGTCATTTAATATTGTCCCACTCTAATGTATGTGTACATACATACATATATGTTAATTAAATTGTTTTACATAATTAATAAACCATAACTCCAGAGATTTACTTTTAATTACATGAATTAATTTACACGAGCTTAATGAAAATTAATGTTGAAAAAAAATATATATATATACATAAATACAGAAAATTCTTAAAAGATAAATTTGTCTGTTTGAATTTGATTCTCATCCAAATATTAACATGATTTCTCAAAAAATATCAAAAATTTCATGTTTAGTTTTTGGGTCATATTTTTTAATCAAAATTCTCCATATTCTAACGTTTCATATGATGAAACACATTTGAAAATCTAACATTTTTCGTGTTCTAATTTTATGGCGAAAAGTCCAACTCAGTTGGATTGAGATTTGTAATACAGAGACTTTAAGGTTTGGCCAATTTTCAAAAAAGAATGTTAAAGATCAATTTATTCTACATTTTGCTATTTTTGATCAATTATTTTAATATTATTTATTAATTCTCTTTTCCTATATTTTTATCTTTACCTTGGGAGGCGGCAACGAATTTTATTTTTTATCATATATATATATATAAATGAGAGAAAAAGATATAGTCGGTCAAGCCCGACCATATGATACCCTACACCATTGTGTACATTATAATTCGGGGAGGGGTCTTTTATTAGACTTGGAGTCAAAAGTGGACCGATACTCATAAGTGTAAAATAAAACATACGAATACAGAATATTACGTTGATGCTGACATTTATATGAATTTATTCACTTTTGGATGTTTCCTGAATGAGGGCCTTATAAGGGAGCTATGGTAAATTATGGACCGATCTTTGTAAAATTTGGCACTATCATTTATGTTCATATAAAACTTATTTGTGTCGAATACTAACTTGATACTAACATTTTAATGGGATTTATGTCCGTTAAAGTGATTTTCTGAAAGGGGTTTATATGGTAGCTATGGTTTATTATGGACCGATCTTCTTAAAAATCGGCACACTTATTTAGACTTATGTGAAACTTACATGTGCCAAATTTCATTAAAATATTGCTATATTTAAGGGATTTGTGATCGATAAACCCTTTTCCGGGAGGACATTTGTATGGGGGCCAGGTGAAATAATGGACCGATCATAACCAATTTCAATAGGCTTCGTCCCTGGGCTATAACAAACCTTTGTACCAAATTTCATTCATTTTGGTTCAAAATTGCGACCTGTAGTTTGATTACAAGGTTTACATGGACGGACAGACGGTCAGACGGACAGACGGACAGACGGACAGACGGACAGACGGACAGACGGACGGACGGACATCGTTAAATCGACTCAGAAAGTGATTCTAAGCCGATTGGTATAAATTAAGGTGGGTCTTAGACAAATATTTTTGGGTGTTACAAACATCAGCACAAACGCATAATACCCTCCCCACCTATGGTGGTGTAGGGTATAAAGAGTAACGTGACTGACTGATTCATCATCCCACAGCCCAAACGGCTGAAACTAGAGAGACGAAATTTGGAACGTAGGTAGGTATCCCTCTGTATAGATCCACTAAGACGGGATTTTTGGAAATTCGAATGTTTAAGGGGTAAAAAAGGGTAAAAACGGGTAAAATCTGTAAAAAGTTGAATAGTTATCGTTATTCATTTAACAAATAATTGGACAGGTGTCTGGTACTTTTTTGAAAATCGGCCTTTTTAGGGAGAAAACGGGTAAAAACTCTATTTTGGTACTTTTTTGGCACCATATGTATCTTTGAAACCAATCAACATACAGATAAAATTTATGTCGTATTCATAACTTATCAAAAAATGAGAAATACAAATTTGGTACTTTTTAGAAATTCAGAAAAATCGTACCTATTTTTGGTACTTTTTTCACAAAACATATTTTTAAATTTATTGAAATATTTATATGAGTATTTTAATATGGGATACCACTACAATTTAGAAATTTATTGGAATAAAATTTTTGATACTTCGATGGGTGAAAAAAAGTACCAAAAAAAGCGGTAAAGGCGGGAAATTACATTTTATTCAAACTTAATAATAAATTTTCAATTACATTAAACATAGAAACATGAAATTAAGAAAATGTAGATAAGAATTCACAATAGTGGAATTTGTGGTACTTAAAGATATATGGTCCTGTGGGTAGGAATTCAAGAGGATGGACTTTGTGGTACTTTTTTCTTCTTCTATTGGTACTTTTTTGCATTTTCTGTAATATTTAACCTAGAAACATGAAATTAAATACGTATGGTCCGATGTTGGAAAGAATACACAAGGGGGGACTTTGTGGTACTTTTTCGTTCTTCTAATGGTACTTTTTGAATTTTCTATAATTATGAACCTAGAAACATGAAATTAGGGATATGTGGTCCTTAGTTAACGAGAATCCATAAGAGGGGACGTTGTGGTACTTTTTTGTTATTTTAATGGTACTTTTTGAATTTTCTGTAATATTTAACCTAGAAATATGAAATTAAGGACATGAAGTGCTAAATGAATGAGAATCCATAAGAGAGAACTTTGTGGTACTTTTTCGTTCTTCTAATGGTACTTTTTGAATTTTCTATAATATCTAACATAGAAAAATAAAATTAAAGATATTTGGTCCTAAATGAATGAGAATTCATTAGAGGGGACTTTGTTGTTCTTCTAATGGTACTTTTTGAATTTTCTATAATTATGAACCCAGAAACATGAAATTAAAGATATGTGGTCCTAAGTGATTGTGCATCCATAAGAGGGAATTTTGTGGTACTTTTTTTGTTCTTCTGATAGTACTTTTTGAATTTTCTATAATGTTTAACGTAGAAACATGAAATTAGAGATATGTGGTCCTAAATGAATGAGAATCTATAAGAAAGAACTTTGTGGTACTTTTTCGTTCTTCTAATGGTAGTTTTTTAATTTTTTATAATATTTAATCCAGAAACATGAAATTAAAGATATGTGGTCCTAAATGAATGAGAATCCATAAGTGAATCAGAATTCTTAAAAGTGATTTTGTGGTTCTTTTTCCTTATTCTAAAATACTTTTTCGTTATTCTAGTATTTATTTTTCGTTATTTTAAAATTAAAAGTGTAATATTAAAGAGATATTGTTATTTATGAATGAGTATTCTCAAGCTCTATTAGTCACATTCCTCTATACTAAAAAAAAAAAATATTAATAATAGGAATAGTTTGGTAGTTTTTTAACTTTCGAATGTTAAAGATGTAAAAAATTTGTACTTTACTGGCAACCTATCAGACATGCCTTTTGTACTTTTCGAATATGGTTTAAAAAAAAAAAAAAAATCCGCTAACGCAGTAGCGGGTTAACAACTCGTATAACATCAATTTTAAATAAATGAAAGTCTTTTGGGAAATTTTTATTTTTTTATGTGTTCACTAGGGTGGTGCAAAACTTGTATTTACAAATGATGTTTCCTGTTATTATTTAAATTTAGATTTTCATACAATGTTGGACCACCCTAGTGTTTATCGTAACAATATAAAGTATTTTATTATTATTTGTGTATTAAATTTATATCATTTGTAATTTGATACTATTAGAGAAAACTATAAACATTACACAAAAAAAAAAACAAATAATTCAAATAAAAATAAAAATAAATAAATAAAAAATTGTTTTAATAAAAAATTTTACATAAAAAATAAAAACATGAAAATCCTAAAAAATATATTTCCTCTGTCTATTATTTTATATTTTCATTATTATCTTAATATAGCCTTTGGTATTATTAACATCTCTTATAATCCTTTAACATCGAATTACAATTTAAACCATTGGCCTACTAAAATCTATTGTGCTTTATTTAATTTAGTTACACTAATTATGTTACAATATGTCACCTATAGTTATGTGTTTCATTATTTAAATTATAGTCGAGTCATGGGATTTATGACGCTACTTGGGCTTGTACTAATATTTGTGCAATATATAAGTTTTTTGACAACTATAATAGAAAGCTGGCTTAAAAGGCAACATTTACATGAAGTTTTTAATAAATTTAAATCTTTACTTAAATATTATTCAGCCATTAAAAGAATTACGAAAAATCACAAGTTTACTAAAAATGTAAAAAATCTATTTTTAAGCAAATGTATTTCAAGTATTTTGCAAATAATTGCCTTAAATATGAGACTTATAGAAAATATTAAAAATCCTTTAGATTGCAAAGAAAACTATTGTAATTTATATTTTATACTACAAAGTTCATTCTTTGTCTTTATGAATGTCTGCTTAATTGTGGTAAATAATAATATTTATATTGGTTTATTGTTCAGCTATATGTGTGCTCAAATGTTGCAAGAGTCTTTAAAGAAAATCGAAGATGAACTTAAATTAATATATCATCTAAAAAGTTCAATATTGGGTTATAGTTTTTTGCTAATAAGAAAATTGCTAAAGAGATTAAAGCACAACATTTTAATAATAGTTCAATTTGAACAACTTTTAAATAACTATACGAACGAATTTTTAAACATTTTTCAATTTCAATTATTATTGCAATTATTGATTTTATTTATAACTTTATTGTCTTATTTATTTGTTATATTATACTATGTACTTTATATGTACTATTCAAAGGACTATAACAAAAATTTTTTTTTATATCAATTATTATATTTTTTATTTATTTTATTAACAAATTTATGTGATATTTTATTATTATTTAATGTTTGTGAATTTTTGTGTAAAAGTTTTAAGGAAATACGTTATTTAGCATATCAAATAATCATCTGTGCCTCTCTAGAAACTAAGGAATTATTTTGTAAAGAAGAGCTAATATTAAATGTAAGTATTTTAAAAGGTTTAGTTTAAAAAGAAAATTTATTGATTTTTTATATTTTTCCAGTTGGAAATACCTTTGCTACAGATACAATATCGGGAATTTAATGTTTACGTTTGTGGCCTATTTGAGATAACAAATGATACTGGTATATCGATGATAAGTTGTATAATATTTGGTAATTTAATTTGTCTTATGGAATCTGTTGAGGAGTTCTCAGGATCGATGCCAAGTTTTTAATATCAATGAATATAACTTCTTAGTATAGTGATTTAAAATAAGAAAATATATTAAAATTTTTAACTACAAGTAACTTGATCAGATAATTTTTGTCGCAGAAAATTTTATGAAAAAAGAGGAATTTTTATAAAAGAAATTAATTATCTTTTTACATTTTTAAATCTTAACGTTTTAAATTTCTAAATTAATTTAAGAAAATTATTTTCTTGAACAAAATCTTAAAATTATATAAATTCACTTATTTTTAACAATATAAAATAAACTACAAATATCATTCTGAATGTTTTAGTCATATTTAAAAAATTGTTTTAATTTTATTATTAAAAGTACACAAATTCTTTCTTAGGCATTCTGTTTATACCTTACACCACCATAGGTGGAAAGGGTATTATGCGTTTGTGCTGATGTTTGTATTAGTCTAATACTCACCATAATTTATACCAATCAGCTTAGAATCACTTTCTAAGTCGATTTAATAATGTCCGTCCAACCGTTCCACTAAGCGGCATTTACCCTGAAAAGCTAGCAAAAAAGGCAAAAATGAATTTAAAGAAATTTAAGAAACTGAGTATGCAGTTCGATAGACAACAAAATTCTGCATTATATAGTAGGGTGATCGATTATTCGACTTTTTGGAGAAACCGGTTTTCGAATAGTTCGAATAGTTGGTATTTTGAAAAAACCGGTTGCACTTTTTTAAATTCAGAAAAAACCGGTTAACCGTTTTTTTTTGCAGAAGTTAATATTTCTACCAAAAGACTACATTTCTTAAAGAAAAATCAATAAATATTATGATGTTCAAGTTAAAATATATTACACATAATTATTTTTGGAAACAACTATTAATCCAATAAGAAGGAGAAAGAAATAGTCGGCCAAGTCCGACAATACCCTACTCAATTATGTGAACCAAATTCGGGGAAATGTCTTATTTTCTAAACCTGTGGAATTGTGGGCCAATACTATGTTCAATTATGGACCGATCTTCATGAAATTCGGAACACAGATTTTAACTTATATGGAACTTTCATGTGTAAAAAAAATTCTTATTACATTTAAGGGATTTATGATCGTTAAACCCCTTTTCCGGGAGGATATTTGCATGGCGCTAGTTTAACTAATGGAACGATCATAACCAATTTCAACACGCTTCGTTCTTAGACTATAAGTTTAATACATTTAATACATGTTCAAAATTGTGACCTGTATTTTAATTAATTAATTAATCATTTTTTTATGAACAGACAGACGGACGGACGAACATCATCAAATCGACTTAAAGACGATTGGTACAAATTAAGGTGGGTCTTAAACCAATATTTTTGGATGTTACAAAACATATGAACGAACGAATAACATAATATAAAAATTTTAAGAAAATAATCATCAAAACAAACAAAACAGAAACCATGGGTTAATATGATAAGAGCCAGAATCAATTTTACTGAAACTATTCTGTAGAAGAAACTTTTTTAAAACAAAATCTTTGAAAAATGAAGAAAATTTTGAATAAAAAAGACTAAAACATTCAAATTAAGTGTAAAAATATTACATGTGTTACAATTGAAGTAATTATTACTAATTTAGTTATTTAATATTACAATAATTAATTTCGTATATTTTTAAAATATTACAAATAATACTCTAAAAAATATTCATAAATTTCGATTCAAATATCAGTATTTAGTACATGTTTTTTGAAATAAAAAGCTATTTTTAAACCGGTTTTTTGTGTTTAAAAAATGAAATGAAATGAACATTTTGAAAAAACCGACAGCACATTGACAGAAAAAACCGGTTTAAAAACCGGTTGGAAAACCGTATCGATCACCCTATTATATAGTAAATTTTTACGACTTTAAGTTGAGATTTGTAGATTTGAGACGATGTTAAAGTCAGGAAAGTGAAGAAAATTAAATGCGTTTTTGGTGTTTTTTTTTTTTTTTTTTTTTTTTTAATTTTAACAGGTTTATATGATATTTTTTTGTAGTTAAACGAATAGAGGTTTTATATTGATTTTTTTTTTTTTATTTGAAAGGTATGAGCAACTGCTACTTTCAGTTTTTTATATATACACAGATGGACAAAAGTCACCGTCAATTGCCTTTATGTAAGTTTGAAAGGCCTCTGCGCCCATAAAACAAATGATATATAAAAATAGTTTAATTCTGCATAAAATATGGTTTATTTAAAATGTTTTTTAGTTAAAATAATTTTTCTTTCATTAACCTTATTAACAAAAATAAGTATTTATTATTTGAAGTTCATATTTCTTGTGGACAAAAGTCACCGTCACTGCATCTAAATATTAAAGAAACTTTAAGAAATTATGCTCTTACTAACACTTCTGTCTAAATTCGTGTAATATGGTAACTTTAAGACTGATCTGTCAAAATTTAATAACGGTACTAATTTAAAAAATTTGCTAACGCCACTTCTATTAAAAATTAGTGAAAAAAGAAAAAAAAACTACAATTGAAGAAAGAAAAATTATTTTAAGTGCGTACAAACAAAATAAAACGTTCCGGGAAATATGCACATTGGTTAACAGTCCACGTAACAAGACAAGAAGTGGACGACCGCCAGCACTATATGTTCGGGAAAAGAGGGAAATAGTAAAAATAATTAAAAAAGAGTCTAAAACTTCATCGTCCGAAATTTCTTCAATGTTAAAGGAAAACACTGGTACAGGTGTTCACCCCCGTACTGTACGTCGAGTGCTAAATTCTGCCGGGTATAATGTCAGAGTTTGCAGGAAAAAACCGCAGATTAGCAAGGTGAACCAAATAAAACGCCTTTCTTTCGCAAAAGAGAACATAAATAAAGGAATAAGCTTTTGGGATAAGGTAATATTCTCTGATGAAAGCAAATTTTCCATATATAAATCAGACGGACGTGTTTTGACATGGAGAAAGAAGTTGGAGACTTTGCAGGAAAACATTATTAAACATGGTGGTGCTGGTATCATGGTATGGGGTTGTATGTCGGTGGCTGGGGTTGGGGAACTAGTATTTATTGATGAAGTAATGGATAAAAATATTTTTTTAAATATCCTTAAGTATAACTTGCATAAAAGTGCTCAAAAACTTGGCATTGAATCTGACTATTTCTTTCAGCAGGACAATGACCCGCTGAAAGAAATAGTCAGCACACGGCGGAAATTGTTCGATTATGGATCTTATATAACACCCCTCACACTCTTAAAACTCCTCCTTAGTCACCCGACATCAACCCAATAGAGCATTTATAGGACCACTTAGATAGACGGATTCGAGAACATTACATTACTTCCAAAAATATGCTTAAAGAGAAATTAATGGAGGAATGGGAAAAAAATTATCCGGAAGTGACGAAAAAGTTAGTACATTTTATGCAGAAATGTTTGCAAGAAATTATTAAAAATAATGGCAAACATACCTCATATTATTATAATAAAAGTTTTTAATTAACTTTACCTGACGGTGAATTTTGTCCAGTAGTTATATGAACTGTTTTGTATATTTTTAATTTGTTTTTTAATAAGTATAAGGAGTTATTTTAACTGAAATAATATTTGAATAAAATATACTTTTTGTTTAAGTTAACCATTTTTATATTTCAATTGTTTTCTGAGCATGGGGAGCCTTTAAACATTGTACATGATAGATGACAAATTACAAATAAAATTTCACATTTTTTACAGAAACAAGAAAAAAATTATTTTTAAAAATTTTTCGAAATTTTTACTTTTTTTGAAAAATTTATCCTCTTTCTACCAAAAAACGAAACACACAAGATTTTTAAAACTGAAAGTAGCAGGTTTTCAAAAATTATTATATACCGTAATAAAATATGAAATCTCTACTTTCGGAAATAAGAAAAAAAATTTGCGCAAATTTGCGCTATTATTTTTTGGCGATTTTTTGAAAATTTTACTTTTTTTGAAAAATTAAAAAAAATATCCTTTTTCTACCAAAAAACGAAACACACAAGATTTTTAAAACTGAAAGTAGCAAGTGCTCAAAAATTGTTATATACCGCAATAAAATATAAAATCTCTATTTTCAGGAAAATGTTTCTTTTGAAATTTTTACCTTAAAATGTTATACAAAATTGAAGAGCCGACTATATTTTGCGAAAGTAAAATTAAGTCGTATTCAGGACACTTGACCTCGGTTGGGTGTCAAATAAATTTCACAGTAAACTTCGGTTGCTCGTTCTCACGAGTGGCTTCGTGCTTCTCGTTCTCACAGTAAACTTCGGTTGGCTGTGACTTCATGAGTGACTTCGGTTGCTCGTTCTCACGAGTGGCCTCGTGCTGCTCGTTCTCACAATTGACTTCGGTTAGCTGTGATTTCGGTTGCTCGTTCTCACAGTTGACATCGGTTAGCTGTTCTCACGAGTGATTTGGGTGGCTCGTTCTCACGAGTGGCCTCGTGCTGCTCGTTTTCACAGTTGACTTCGCTTATTCTAGTAGAATATTAACCCGTAGAAGTGCATGGTAACAGTAGTTTGAGAATTAGCTAGACATTAGCTTTAAGAAACTATTATACGTATTGTAGAAAAATATACGATCTCCGACCACCGAAGCTGCCACCTGAACCAGAAACTGATCCCACCGTAAACCCGAAGCAGTTTGACAGCCAAAACCTCAAAGCCGACTCCAATTCTACTACTGACACGAGCCAACTATAAGCCGAACAACCGAACCGAGCCTGTTATACGCCGAATAAATGATCGATCCTGATATAAACCGAACCGATCCTGTTACAAGCCGAATAACCGAATCGATCATATTATAAACTGAAGAATCGTAATAAGCCTAGTTGAAGAAGAAGGAAGAATTGAAACAATCCTAGATAAAGCCGATACGATTCAATGATATCGTTGTTATTCTCTCGTATTGAATATTTTGTACTTGAAATTAAATAAATACTTAATAAAGATTAAATTATTTTAACCCCCAGAAAGGGTAAATCTAACGTCTTTTTACTTAAGGTTTGTGGAACCGTAATTAGACCCTGGGGGAGAAGTTACCTCAGCCGACGACAAAACCACGTTTAGAAGATATAGATTTTTTATTCAAAATTTTGTGATTGGCCCCACTGTGTATGTTAATTAGCTTCACTGTGTGACCTTAACTAAAATTTTAAAAATTTTTACAAATATGTATGTAAGTTAATTTATAGGTACTATAATAAATATTATTTCTTGGTATATTTTAAATACAAAATATAATATAATAATAGTTTTACATTAACGAAAGTCATTTGGGAATTTAAGGAGTGAGATCGAAAAATTCTTAACATAAATAATATTCAATAACTTGGAAACGATTGATCTTAGAGTTTTCATTATTTTTTTAATCATTTGATAATTTAGCACAGATCACAGAAATATATAATTTTTATGGTTCTAACCACTAATTATAAAATTGTAGACCATTTTTGAAAACCCTATCTTTGGAGATTTGATAGTTGCTTCAGTCACTTTTTTGGAACAGTGTGCACATCTTCTATTAAAATCTTCGATATTTTGGGACACCTTTTTTGTGCTCTTGAATTCACTTTTCACAAGAGCTCAATATCTCTTCACTGGTCTAAGCTATGGACAATTTTGAAAATTGACCTCTCTTGGTACTAAAACTATGTTATTGATTTGGTACCACTCCAGAGCTTTCTTACCGTAGTGACATGATACCAAATGGGTCCAAAAATATGTGGACACGTTGTGCTTTCTTAAGAAAAGAAGAAGTCTTTTTTGCAGATATTCCTTTATGCATATTTTGGTATTTATAGATCCGAATGTATCAAATGACTTTCCTGTTTTGCCGCAACTGCAAAAAGCTTGTCATACCATGAATTTTGTAAGAAATCTTTGCTGCTTTTGGGTCTTAAACTTATCTCCAACATTGCTTCGAGCATTAGCAATAAAAATTTTTGAGACACAAGCTGCGAAGATTCTGCCAGCACCTACGTTTCTTCGTCAATTATACAGCTTGAGTATTTTTGTATGAAATTTGGTTTTAAATTCCGAGTCCTATTTTTGGCTTGAAATTTTTTTTTTTTTTTGCAGAATTCCAGTTTGGAATTTTTTGAACTTTATATGTTATCAACTTTCCCATTAGTTGATTAGAACCAAATAGTCGAAGCACTGAGAAAACTGAGCTGATTTTCTATAAGATGTATTTGGAGTTCCTTTCAATATGCCTTAAATTTTCTGGCTTCCCAATATCATGTGGTCCTTTTTTCTTACCGAACTAGGTTTCACATCAATAGTCAAATTCTCCTGATACTGTTTAATAACATTAGAAACGGTTTTACGGACGACATTTAATTCTGTGGCCAATTATTTGTAAGACTTATTTGGATTTTTTGAAATTTTTTGATAACTTGTAGGACATAAATCTTTTTCGTCACTTATTTTGATGAAAATAAGGACAAATTAACATGGTTGTTATTAAAAATAATAACTGAAGTATTTTTCCATGATAACTAGATCAAAAAAAATTTTGAATATTGATTCCGAAAAAAGTTATGAGGCAAAATGTGTGTTAAGATTTTTTCGATCTCACTCCTTATTATTAATTTATTTAATGTGTACAGGCTATCTATGTATTGTTTAATCATTATTGAAACTTTTGTCAATTCCAAATAGATATTTAAAAAGAAAACTTTAAACATTAGACAATATAAACTAATAATTCAAATTAATTACTTAAAAATATTTAAATAAAACAAAAAAAAATTTACATAAAGAATCTATAAAGCCTCAAAAATATTTTTCCAATGTCTACTATTTTATTTATTCAACATTATGTTAGTATAGCATTTGGTATAATTAACATCTCCTATAATCCTTTTACATTTAACTACAATTTAAATCACTGGCCTACTAAAATCTATTGTGCTTTATTTAATTTTATTACAATAATTATGCTACAATTTGCCAATTATATTTATATATATATATCTCTAGATATTTATCAAAGCAAAGGATTTATGGTGATACTTGATTTTGTACTATTATTTTTCCAGTATTTAAATTTTGTGACCACTATAATAGAAAGCTGGTCCAAGAGACAACGTTTATATGGAGTTTTAAATAAATTTAAGTATTTACTTAAATATTATTCAGCACTAAGTGAACATCACAGATTTGATAAAAATACTCGAAATCTATTACTAAGCAAATATATTTCATGTCTTTTGCAATTTATTGCCTTAACTATGGAATATATAGATCGTTTTATTGATCCCATCGATTGTGAAGAAATCAATTGTAATTTATATTATATGTTTCAAGGTTCATTCTTTAGTTTTATGAATCTATGCACAATTGTTGTTAATAATAATATTTATCTTGGTTTGCTCTTTATCTATATGTGTGTCCAATTGCTAATAGAACATTTAAGAAAAATCGAAAATGATTTAAAATTAGTTCAATGCTTACAAAGAAATTTATACGTAAATAATGTCATGTTCATCAGGAAATGGCTTAAGACATTAAAGTTGAATATTTTAAGAATTGTTGATTTTGAACAAGAATTAAATAATTATACCCAAGAATTTTTAAGCATTTTTCAGTTTCAATTATTATTACAAATAGCTATTTTATTCATAAATTTAATGTCTTTCTTATTTCATGTATTATATTATTCACTTATAATGTACTATGATTGGGAGTATTATGACCTATCAGTTGAAATATATAGATTATCATATATGTTATTAATTTTACTTGCAAATTTATGTGATATTTTATTATTGTTTAATATTTGTGAATTATTGTATAAAAGTTTAAAGGAAATGCGTTATTTAGCATATCAAATAATCGTTTGTGCCTCTTTAGAAACTAAAAGATTATTTAGTAAAGAAGAGCTAAGATTAAATGTGAGTATTTTTTTTTTATGTTTCCACAAGATATAGAAATTAATTGATTTTTATATATTTCTAGTTGGAGTTACCTTTGTTACAGATACAATATCGGGAATTTAATTTTTTTGTTTATGGCCTATTTGATATGACAAATGATACTTTTATATCAATGATAAGTGCCTTAATATTTGGTAATTTAATTTGTATTATGGAATCTGCTGAAGAATATGCTAATAAAATTGTTGAATAATTAATCATATTTATTTATCACACAATGGGGCCAATCGTAAAATGTTTGATAATTAATCTCTATTTTCTTAACTACTAATCGGATCGATTTGAAATATATTGAAAATTTGTAGAGAAGGACCTAATTTTTTAGAAAATTTATACTGAAGTTACTCTATATAATAACAGACAAGCTACATACAGTGTTGGAAAAAATAATGCAAGCAGTTTCTTTATATTAAGACTTTTTTTGAGGGTCCCGCTATTTAACTGTTCCTAAAATAACGGAATTTCATTATTTGTTCACTTTTTCTCTTGTACGCTTTTATTTTATATTTATTTGCAAAAAAAAACGAGAGAAAAAAGATATAGTCGGTACAAGCCCGACCATATGATACCCTACACCATTGTGTACACTATAATTCGGGGAGGGGTCTTGACTTGGAGTCAAATGTGGTCCGATACTCATAAGTGTAAAATAAAACATACGAATACAGAATATTACGTTGATGCTGACATGTATATGAATTTATTCACTTTTGGATGATTCCCGAAAGAGGGCCTTATATGGGAGCTATGGTAAATTATGGACCGATCTTTTTAAACTTTGGCACTATCATTTATATTCATATAAAACTTATTTGTGTCGAATATTAACTTGATACTAACATTTTAATGGGATTTATGCCCGTTAATGTGATTTTTTGAAAAGGGGTTTATATGGGAGCTATGGTTAATTATGAACCGATCTTTTTAAAAATCGGCACACTTATTTAGACTTATATGTTCTAAATTTCATTATAATATTGCTATATTTAAGGGATTTGTGATCGTAAAACCATTTTCCGGGAGGACATTTGTATGGGGTCTAGGTGAAATAATGGACCGATCATAACCAATTTCAATAGGTTTCGTCCCTGGACTATAAGAAACCTGTGTACCAAATTTCATTAATTTTGGTTCAAAATAGCGACCTGTAGTTTGATTACAATGTTTACATGGACGGAAAGACGGTCAGACGGACGGACGAACGGACATCGTTAAATCGACTCAGAAAGTGATTCCAAGCCGATTGGTATAAATTAAGGTGGGTCTTAGACCAATATTTTTGGGTGTTACAAACATCAGCACAAACGCATTATACCCTCCCCACATATGGTGGTGTAGGGTATAAACAGTAAAGTTATAATTTCAATTGGAAAAAATAGTAGGGACGCACTACAAAAATTAGCATTAGTCAATAAAAATTATTATTTTTAACATAAACATATTAAAAATCCGTAAAGCAATATTTATGTGATTAATTTAATCATATTGGTTTCGTGTTAATTATTTATGTCTACGGTAAATAAATTTGAAAATGGGTCGTGGTGTTCATTGTACTGAATCTGAAAAAAATGTTATTCTTAAATTAAATTCAGACGGGTTATCAATTAGAAAAATTGCACAGATAATGAAGTGTTCTAAAACTGAAGTATTCAATGCCATTCATTCAAAAAAAGTCATGAAACTAGAGGTAAATAGCGTAAAACGTCAGCGAATTTTTACCAACGCTCAGTTCTACTTTCCAAAAATAACCCCTTTATGTCATCAAATAGCCTTAAAAATGAATTGTGTGCTTCAGTTACAAGTCGAACAATAAGAAATAGGCTACAGGAAGTCGGATTAATAAGACACAGTCCTAGAAAAGTACCACTATTGAGCAAGAAAAACATACAAACAAGGTTGGAATTTGCCAGGCGACATCTGTGCCGTAAAAACTGGAACAACGTCTATGGTCAGACGAAAAAAAAAAAAGTAAATTTATTTGGATGTGACGGAAAATCATTTGTACATCGTCCTGCAAATGCTGAATTTGATCCAAAATATACAAAAAAAAAAAACCGTCAAACTCGGTGGTGATTCTATAATGCTATGGGGATGTTTTTCGGCTTCTGGAGTTGGTCCAATAGTTTGGATTCAGGGAAAAATTTATTCCGCTGACCATATACACATTCTCCAGAATAAAATGCTTCCATTTGCTGAGGATGAAATGCTACTAAAATGGGAATTCATGCAGGATAATGATCCGCTAGAAGCGTCAAAACATGGTTTCAGCAGAATGAGGTGCCTGTAATGGAGTGGCCCTTCCAATCACCGGTCTTAAACCCCATTAAGCATCTCTGGGGAGTCCTCAAAAATAAAATTAGTAGCCTTAAATCAAAAAATAAACAAGAGTTGTGGGAAAAAATTCAAGACACCTGGTACTCAATTCCGAGGTATGTGCGAATCTTGTGGTATCTATGAATCGCCGTTGGCAGGAGGTTATAAAAATGAAAGGATCTTCAATCAAGTATTGAAAAAGTATTTGGAAATCATGATAATGATAAAAAAAATTATTAAGTGTCCCTATTATTTTTTCCAGGCCTTTTTTAAAAAAATATATTTTTTGGCAGAACTAGTTCTTTATTTTTGCTTTATAAGTGAAAATATTTAAAGTTATTTAATTTTATGTATATACTTTTTAATATTTATGGAATAGTAAATAAAAAAGTAAGAATATATTGAAAAATTAGACTACCTCGAGTTTGTAAAAAATTCTATTAACAAAAAAATCGCTAAAACGATAAGAAACGCCAAAACTAGAAAAATCAGTAAAATTAAAAAAAAAAAAAAGTAGTAAAACGGAAAAGAACACCAAATATAGATATAGTCAGTCAAGCCCTACCATTTGTATCCTACACCATTGTGTGCATCAATATTCGAGGAGCAAGTTGTGGACTGATACTTATATTAAGTGTAAAATATAATATACAAATACAGAATATTACATATATACTAACATTAATATGAATTTATTTTCGGGTGGTTCCTGAAAGTGGACCTTATATGGGAACTATGGTAAATTATGAACCGATTTTCGTAAAATATGGCACTATCATTTAAATTTATATAACACTTATTTGTGTCGAATATTAACTTAATACTGACATTTTAATGGGATTTATTTCCGTTAAAGTGATTTTCTGAAAAGAGGAGCTATGATCAATTATGGACCGATCTCCCTGAAATTCGGCACACAGACCTATATTAGACCTATATGGAACTTATATGTGCCAAATTTCATTAAAATATTGCTACATTTATCATCGTTAAACCCTTTTTCAGGAGGTCATTTGTATGGGGGCTAGGTGAAATAATGGACCGATCATAACCAATTTCAATAGGCTTAGACTGTAAGAAATCTGTATGCCAAATTTCATTAATTTTTGTTTAAAATTGCGACCTGTAGTTTGATTACAAGGTTTACATTGATTACAAGGTCAGACGGACGGACATCGTTAAATCTACTCAGAAAGTAATTCTAAGCCGATTGGTATAAATTAAGGTGGGTCTTAGATCAATATTTTCGGGTGTTATAAACATCAGCACAAACGCATAATACCCTCCCCACCTATGGTGGTGTAGGGTATAAAAAAGGCCAAATTGGAAAAAAAAATACAAATTAAAAAATCTTATAACCGAGAAAAACCTATAGAAATAGAAAAATCATAAAGAAAATAAACGTTTATGTTTATAGTTATATATT
Organism: Protophormia terraenovae; assembly: GCA_951394005.1. Classification (NCBI taxonomy): domain Eukaryota; kingdom Metazoa; phylum Arthropoda; class Insecta; order Diptera; family Calliphoridae; genus Protophormia; species Protophormia terraenovae. The sequence goes on along the minus strand of OX596077.1, from coordinate 120,368,258 downwards.
TCATTTTACATGGGTGGTGGGCGGTAAATTGAGCACACCACGCCTATTTTTTTAGTTTTAAGGCTGTAAAATTGGCGGACCAGGCTTATTTTTATACCCTTCATCAAAAAGTCATGTCGTGTGTAACATGTCGAAGTCATCATCTAAGACCCTTTGGAAAATCTAAGATGATCCTAGAATGTCCATCTGTCCATCTGTTTGTTTAAAGCAGGATAGGATTCGGGGCGGACAACCTAGGAGAATAAAATTTGCTCGACCAACTTTACCGGTTTATATCTAAAAATGGGCGTGGTCCGCTTACTTTACCACACATCTCCTACATAAGGTGAAATTCTAAAATATTGCGGGAAATAATTGCAATTTTCGATAATCGCGATAACGATTAAAAGATATGCAATTAATCGTGATTAACGATTAATCGCATTTAACTAAAACATAGATATAACAGAATTATTTTTGTCAGTAAAATAAATTTATTTACGAGGGCAGATCAATATTCATTTACTTTGTGTTTAACAGCTTCAAAACATACAACCTCGTGTATTTTTCTAAAAATGGAAAAAAGTGAGTGCTCATTAAACATTATTTTTTGCGAAAAAAAAACCGTCAATCAGACCAAGGAAAAGCTCGATAAATACTATGGGGACTCTGCACCATCGATTTCAATGGTAAAAAAGTGGTTTACTGACTTTCGTTGTGGTCGCACAAGCACATATGACGCTGAACGTTCTGGACGGCCAATTGAGGTCAGAACACCCGAAAATGTCGAAAAAATCCACGATATGGTGTTGGCCGACCAAAGAGTAAAAGTGAGTGAGATTGTTGATGCCATAGGCATTTCATATGGCAGTGTGGTTTCGATTTTAAATGATCAGCTGGGTTTAAGAAAGTTGTCTGCAAAATGGGTGCCGCGTTTGCTCTCAATTGACAATAAACGTAAACGTGTGACAACTTCAAAGGATCGTTTGGAGTTGCACGGGTGCACACGTGTGCAGTCTCAATGGCAAAACTCTATAAATTGGGCTACGAATTGGTACCTCATCCGTCATATTCTCCGGATTTAGCCCCTAGTGACTACTTCTTATTTCCAAACCTAAAGAAATGGCTCGTTGGAAAGAGATTCAGCTCCAACGATGAAATTATTGACCAAACAAATGCCTATTTTAAGGACCTCGAAAAATCCTATTTTTTGGAAGGGATACAAAAACTGGAGAAACGTTGGACTAAGTGTATTGAGTTAAAAGGAGATTATGTTGAAAAAAAAATTGTTTTTTTTTTTTTTGTTTTTTTTTTTTTTGCAAAAAACACTGTGTTTCATTCAAAAAGTCACTGACTTATTCAGAATTGCAATATAAATACACACGATTATAAAAAAAACTCATAGCAAAAAAAAATAAAAACAAATGTAATGATTTTAAATTAAAAAATTAATCAGAAACTAAAAATGCAAACAATTATTTTTCTAACATTACACAGAGTTACAAAATGAGTCAATTCGAATACACGGTATTAATAAGTACTAAGCCTCGAATCCACTTTTTTTGAATTGATTCTAGTTCTCGCGATAATTCGCGATTTGTAAAATTAAGGAGGTTGCACTATATATTGAAGCATATATTGAAAACGACTTGTCTAATTTAGTTCAAAAAAATATTAAAAAATTCTACTTAATTATCTTCAAGACGTTCTTACATTACTTTTTAATACGGCCAACATTTATGGAAATATTAAGCCCATCTTCTAAGAAAATATGAAATTTTATACAAAATTGCAAGAAAAAAAATTTTCAAAAAATCATTAAAATTAGAAGGTATCAAAAATTAAACATTTTTTCTTTAATTCTAAAGATAAAGTTATTGCAAATAAAACAATACATATTAAAATCAATGCATAAGTTTAGATTTTATTCACAAATTAATCAAAATACATAGAAAAAATAAAAAAATCGCAATATCATTTTTTTAATTTTTCTATGTAACTTGTAAATGAGTATTTTTAAACGCGATTAATCGGGATTACGATTATGATTATAATCGATTTGCAAACCCTATAGTAAAAGGTATATAGTATATAAGTTTGTTATTCCGTCTATAATTTCTACAATATTCATCTATGACCCCAAAAAGTGTATATATATTCTGCATAACGATGTCCATCTGTCCCCCCAGTTATCGGATACATATGTTTTATACATGCACTTGTAGGGAGTATTCCTTAGAAGAACGCTAATTAAATTGACTCAAATTATAAATAGCCGAGATATTGCCAAGATATCTCCAAAAATATTCTTTATTGTCGGATTTTCTAAGATCCTATAGCGACTTTGTTCGTGCATGGAAAATTTAGAATCTTTTTTTTTAATTTTTTATTATTTTTTTTTTTTTTGCTGGATAAATGAACAAAATCGGTTCATTAGTATACGAGATATCGGCCAAAAAATATTTTTAAGACTTTTTAAAGCACCTTTATAAGCTACGGGTTTCGTTCTTGTACAGATTGGTCATAAATATTTTTGTAAAATTTGGATTTTTTGAGTCAAACAAATCGGTCCATAAACAAACAGGTTATTGGCAAATCTGTTTTTTAATTTATTAAATAGCTGTTCACAAAAAAAAAAAAATTTATCAGCCAAAACGGGTTTTTGGACTTTTTGAAGCCCCAGTACAAGCAACGGTCTTCGTTTTGGCACAGTTGTGTCACAAATATTTTTTCGAAATTTGAAGTGAATTAATTAATCTATATATTTTCAAAATACCCTTCACCACTGTTGTAAAGTGTATATATAAGTTTGTCATTCCGTTTATAATTTCCATAATTTTCGTCGGAGAGTTGATATTTTCTGGATCATTATAAGAAATGATGACGATAGGACCATGTCCGTCCGTCCATGTGTCGGTTAAAATGGCGTTTATAAAGCCCACCGATAACTGGCATATATATATATATATATATATATATATATATATATATATATTGAACGATCGGAAATCCATTCATAAATGCGGAGATATGCTTAAAAACCCAGTTTCAAAACCGCTTTTGAAATCGGTTCAGTAATAACTGAGATATTGATCAAAACGGATTTTTGATTTTTTGAAGGCCTGGTTTAAGCTTTTTTATATGATCGGACATAAATATTTGTATAAAATTTCGGTTTATTGAATCAACAAAAACTAAATAATCTGTTAATAATGTACTATTTGTAAAATCGGATATAGTGAACCCGTGTCGCATCGAATCGAAAGTTTGTAGGGTGCGTTTATATGGGAAAAACTTGGCCTTTTTACCGCAACTAATCTTACATAATAATTATGTTTAGTTTGAACATTAGTTCAAATAAAAATTGACTATATCTAAAAAACTACAAAAAATGCCTTTTTTGCCGAAATTCACAGAATTGAAATTTAAATTTAAATCGCAGATACATCTTAGTCATACAAGGTATTGACCTAATTATTTTTATACCCTCCACCACTAGTGGTGAAAGAGGGTATACTAAGTTTGTCGTTCCGTGTGTAACACCTAGAAAGAATCGTTTAAGACCCCATAAAGTATATATATTCTTGGACCATATGAAATTCTGAGTCGATTAAGCAATGTCCGTCTGTTGAAAACACGCTCACGTCTAAACTAATTGAGCTATTCCAATGAAAATTACTCAGGTTATTTGTTGTTCCCAGACGCTGTTTGGGATTGCAAACCAGCCAAATCGGTTCAGTAGAAAAAAAGTTATATACCAAAATCTGGAGAAACCCCTAAATCAAACTTTAACTGACAATATTTCAATAAGCCATAAACGGATTTAAATAAAATTTAGCAAAAAGGTTTATATAGGTTCACCTTAGATTACTGCCAAAAAATAATTAAATCGGTTCAGTAGAAGAAAAGATATAGACAAAAATATGAACAGTTTATATGATTTCAACGCCATAATTTTTATATGGAGTGCATGTGTGTGTATTCGCCTCAATATAAATGTTGATAAACACAAAGGTATACAGCTATGTTGGGTTTGATGTTTGATCGTGGTGAAATTCGATCATACCACAACATGGTATGTTCGCTACTTTTTAGCAATATATGTTGAAAAGTTTACTAAACTAGTTAGTAGTTCGATGTGTTTCAAGCTATACACGTCGGTAGAGAAGGGTATGAAAATAGGTTTATTGAAAGTTTGCTAACATGTAAATATAATGTTGCTAGAATAAATTACATAATTATGAATTTGTTTTGAAAATGTTTGAATTTTATTTAGCACATTGAACAAAGTATTGATACATATTGCATATAATTTCTAATTCATTACAGTTTTTTGGGCATTAATAATTATGTGGTGATATTTTTTTAATTTTCATCGTTAATATGAAACTGTAATATACTAAGTTATGTGAGAATTTTGTATAATTATTTTAAATTCATTTAAATTATTATATTTAAAAAACATCCATAATTTTTATCATTTCGTTAAAGATTAGTATTTATAAAAGTTTTCAAATATAATTTTTCTAAACTTTTGAGGGCACTTTTGATCAAGAATGATATAAATTAACAGTAAACGCTTAATTCATGGCCGGTTAGAGTAATTTCTTTTATATAAATCACCCTAAATTATGCATAGGGAAACTCTTATAGTTAAATGATTATACTTTGCTTTAGGTTAGTTATTTAGTTTTCCCAACATCCTCAATATAAAATTATTTGATTATAATCAAATTATAATCAAATAATTTAATATAAATTTGAGGTAAGTAAAGATTTGCGAAAATAATTGATAAATTTTTGCTCGCGCATTTGTACTTTTTATCTTACTCCATCATAAGTAAAGTAACCGGACTTTGTTCATAAATTCTGCAACATCTTTGTTGTTGTGCAGACTTTCAGCAACTAAATACAGGGTGATAAACTTATGATGACAACATTTTTTGGTTTTTAAAATTTTTTTAGTTTTTTGGGCGTGGTCTGTGCGCCTCTTAACCGAATACAAAATTTGGGATGAGGATTGATACTTGTTGTAATTGTACGAATTTTGTGCTATATCACGTTGGTGTGCCCGAAGTAGTCAACGTAGTAGATAATCTCAAAGTTTGGAAAACAAGACCGAACATTTTTCAAAAAGTCAGTTCTTCGCGAGGCACATTCACATTTAATTATGAAATTGCTTGGATTACTGCGTGAACTTAGTTTTTTTGTCATTTTACATAACCAAATCGGAGGAACATTGAAAATAAATTTAATACAAAAATTTTATGGACTCTTTGAAAATTATGTAAAATTGACACGGTTATTGTGAAACCAAATTTTCGTTCATTTGGTTCACTACTATTAAGTTTTCTTTTTTTTACTTTTATGAAAAATATACTTTTATTTACAAAGATAATCAACTTTTTGAAAAAAAAGCCAAAATAGATTTTTCTCTTTTTTCACCTTTTATAGATTTCTGCATAATAATTTGTTAAAATATTTTATATACAATACAAAAGTTCATACGATTACACTATTATGGACGCCAGAAATTAATAAGTAAATTAGAAAACACCACTTTCCGAACAATTTTTCCTATATAAAAACTGATAAAAATACTGCCTCAGTGGTGGAGGGTATATAAGATTCGGCATGGCCGAATATAATTTTTCGCTTGTTTAATTTTATTTTCTATAGTGTTGGTTATAATCTCGAAAAGTTTTCTTCGAACTTTTTTCAAATTTGTTTAACAAACTTTTTTAAAGTTTGAAAATGGAGTTTTGAAACGATCTTAAAAAATTTAAACATTTTTTAATCGAGCATGGAAAGGTGTTTGGATTATCCTGCGGAAAAAAATGTGTTTTTCAGTACTTATGGTTTAAATTAAATTGAAAATAGCTTTTTATTTAAACATTTATCAAAAAATTAAAAATTTTGTTGTACACTCCCTACACAAGTGCTCTAAAACACTTTAATCGTCTGGGGAATTCGTAATAACTTTAAAAGTTTTTAATAGATTTTCTGTTTTTATATGTTATTTGATAGATTATTATGTTTTTACATTTAATTGCAAAACAAGGTATTTAATAGCAAAATTTTTCTAAAAACTGTCCAGTTTTTTCCATATAAATACACCTTACAAACTTCAGGTCCGATGCGGCACGGGTTAATGATATTCGATTTCACTAATATTTCACACAGTACGTTTTTACCACCTAAAGAAAAATTCTAGGGGGAGTTACGGTCAAAATTCGAAAGTTGGTAAATTTTGGTGCAGTCTAGTATCCATATATCCGTTCCTGAGTGGTCTGTATAATACAGCATTCAAACAGACTGCTACTGTTGTGCAAATTTTTACGTTTTTAAAAGACTGTTGATTATAGTCAATTGCAGATTGTGTTAAAATTTAAGTAAAATACTTCTTTAAAAAAAGGTGCTTAAATAAACAGGATTTGGTAACGCTTAGAGTAATATATTTGTGACAAATATAATGTACATTTCTTCACTAGTTTTGACGTAATGTTGTCTCAAATATGGCAAATAAATCCCAAAACTATGCGGCGAAAAAGGGTGCTTGGCATTTTATGAAATGATTGTGACAACATGTATTACTTCCGTACTATATGAGAGTCATAAGCTATATAAGAACTAATTATATGTGTCCCAAATTTAGTGTGAACCGATGAAGTGTTTTAGTCAAAAATTTAGAAAAATAATTTGTAAAAAAGTGAGGGTAAAAAGTGCGTGACATCCAATAGATTTTATATGTTTAAGTTTCCTTTGAACAGTATGTGTGTCAAATTTTAGGTGAATCCATTTAGGGGATTAGTTTAAAAATAAAACAAAAAAAAAAAAATTTTTTAGGAAAGCTATAAACTTAACATTATATGACTATACCAAATTTCATGCAAATCCAACCAGCCGATCAGAAGTTACAGATTTATTTCCAAAAAATTTTGATTCTGCCCCACTGTGCATTACATCGAAAATAAAAAAACAAACAACCAAAACAAAATATGTGATAAAAAAAGAGTTGAATTGAACTGAATTGAAACGACGAGTCCAAAACAAATCATGATATGCTCTCTGTTGGTCGTTATTGTTTAAGATCGAATGTCAAAAAAAAAGACATCAAATGAAAATTGTGATTTGCTGTCATTCCCTTATACTTTTTTACAATAAACTGTACAAAGTTTAATATAAAATTAATAAACTATGTATGTATATACGTATGTATGTATAATAAAATAAAATAGAAAAAAATAAAAATAAAATAAATTTAAAACTTAAAACTAAAAATTAAATAAATAAATAAATTAAATCCCAAAAATAAAAGAAAATAATGAATAAAACAAATCAAATAAAATTAATAAAAGTTTATTTATTATAAAATATAAACTAAAAGTAATTCCAATAAATAAAAAAATTAATTAAAATAATTAAAGAAAAAAAATAATAAAATATTTTAAATAAATTAAGTTTATTTTATTTCTTATATTAGTTTTATTTATTTCATTATTATTTTTTGTTATTGCATTATTTTAAAACCTTAATAATACGATGTAATTTTTTTATGTTTTACAAACAACATACACACAAATGACAATAATGCATTTGTTGCCTTTCTTCATATAATTCAATTCAAATCAATTCAAAATGTTTTGTCACTAAAATGAGTTGATGATTCTCTGCACAATTGAATTTGTTTACTTTTGTTTTGTTTCTCTTGCCTTTTCTACACATACGAACATGTATTGAATTGATTTGTGAGCTGAAAAACAATAGCAGTCAACAATTGAAAAGAAAGAGAATGATTTGAAATGAGTTACAAATGAATTGAAGCAGATGTCTAGTGTGTACGATTGACATAAGTGATACAGCAAAAGATGCTGACTAAAAATATCTTCAAGCCACCCTAAGTTAATTTTTTTAATAGCACAAATCTTAATTTTACTTACAGTTAAGTGAAAATATCCCTTCTTTTTTAGTGAAGCAATGCTTGCTATGTTTGTTTATTTATTTTATTTTTTTTTTTTCGTACACAGAAAAAATTATTACGGTCTTTTCAATTAACATAATTCTTTCATTTTACATCGAAATTTATTAAATTTATTGAAGAAAAAATGAAATAAAAATAAAATTTAACTATACTTTTATATCCTATATACATTTTTAATTCATCCAATCACTACATGATTGATTTAATTAATTAATTTATTAATTGGGAATTTTTTTCTGTTCTGTATTTTTTACAGTTTTTAGTAATTGATATAATCATTTTGGTGAGAGGTGCAAATTTAAACAAGTTTTTAATTGAATGAATTATTTACTAACATATTTGTTAATTGGTGACTTTTTTCTGTGTATTCCAATTTGTATGTTTCGAAAAAAAAAAAAATAGATTTATAAATGTGAAAGTATAAGCATTCTTTTAGGCGAACATTTTATTATTTGATCTCATTTTATTTAACTTTATTTTAATTAATGTTGTCTTCATTAGGTGTTGTTGTTTCATTAACTTTAAAATATATTATATAACATACCAACTTGGGTGAAGGGTATATAAGAATCGGCACAACCGAATATAGCGCTCTAAATCGTATAATAATTAAATTCATTTAGATGTTAATTTATTAAGAAACACGATTTAGTTTTTTTAAATAAAAATGTTTTCTATTTCAATCGATATATCAGAATGAAAATATTTGATTACAATTTAAATAACAAAAAATAATTATAAATAAAAAATCAAAGAAACTTAGTTTTTAAATAAACATATACATACATGTATGAATTATAAAGTACAAAAAGTATTTTGCAGAACACCTACATACATTCATTTTTTTTATTTTTCTATATACAGTACTAATTCACAGTAATGTTTTAAAGACAATCAAATTTACTTAATTAAAAACACAAATTCTAATAACAACTTTGCATAAGCAAAAGTCTTTTGGGAACTTATTATTATTTTTTAAAGGTGTTCAGTTTAACTATAAAGTATTTTATTATTATTAAAGTTTTGTCATTTATATCACGCTCCTCAAAGAGAAAACATAAAAATTCTAAAAAGTCAAAAAAAATATATTGTTATAATGTTTATTGTTTTATTTTTTCAACATTATCTTAGTATAGCCTTTGGTATTATTAACATATCTTATAATCCTTTTACATTTAATTACAATTTAAACCACTGGCCTACTAAAATCTATTGTGCCTTATTTAATTTATTGTGCCTGATTATGCTACAATTTGCCCACTACATTTATCTGTATGAATATTTTACAACAGATGATGGCCTGGGATTTGTCGTGATACTTGATTTTGTTATATTATGTTGTCATTACTTAAATTTTGTAAACACTATATTAGAAAGCTGGTACAAAAGACAACGTTTATATGGAATTTTCAATAAATTTAAGTATTTACTTAAATATTATTCAGAACTTCGTGAATATCACAGATTTGATAAAAATATTCGAAATCTATTACTAAGTAAATATATTTTATGTCTTTTGCAATTTATTTCGTTAAGTGTGGAATATATAGATCGTTTTATTAATCCCATAAATTGTAAAGGAATCAATTGTTATTTATATTTTTTGCTTCAAAGTTCATTCTTTAGTTTTATGTATCTATGCACAATTGTTGTTAATAATAATATTTATCTTGGTTTGGTGTTTATCTATATGTGTGTCCAATTGCTAACAGAACGTTTAAAGAAAATCGAAGATGATTTAAAATTAATTCATTTCCTACAAAGAAATTTATTGGTCAATAATTCCATGTCCATCAGGAAATGGCTGAAGACATTAAAGCTGAATATTTTAAGAATTGTTGATTTTGAACAAGAATTAAATAACTTTACCCAAGAATTTTTTAGCGTTTTTCAGTTACAAATATTATTGCAAATAGTGATTTTATTCATAAGTTTAATGGCTTTCTTATATTATGTATTATTTCATTCATTTTTATTGTATTATGATTTGATCAATGATTGGAAAAATGGCATATTAGCTGATATATATAGATTATTATATATGTTATTTATTTTACTTACAATTTTAAGTCAAATGGTATTATTTTTTAATATTTGTGAATTATTGTATAAAAGTTTTAAGGAAATGCGGTATTTGGCATATCAAATAATCGTTTGTGCCTCTTTAGAAACTAAAGAATTATTTAGTAAAGAAGAGCTAATATTAAATGTGAGTATGTTTTTTTTTTTAAGTTTCCACAAAAGTTATAGCAATTAATTTATTTTTATATATTTTTCTAGTTGGAGTTACCTTTGCTAAAGATACAATATCGTGAATTTAATTTAAGCATTTATGGCCTATTTGAGATAACAAATGGTACTTTTATATCAATGATAAGTGCTTTATTATTTGGTAATTTAATAAATATTTTGGAATCTGCTGAAGAAGTTGCTTATTAAATGATATATATATTTTTTTTTTTCTTTTAATATATAAATAAAAATAAAATTTCTATTTTGATGTCACATTAAAAACCATTTGTATAAATATAAAGTAACTCGAATGCATGTTGAATCATTTATTTATCATTAATAATTTCGTGCAGGGGGCGCGAATGTTATAGCGTTAAGTTGAGCATATAAAAATGTTTACAAACTAGTTTATCTAGTTTACTAGTTTATCTGTAATACTGGAACTGCTTTCTTATCATATATCTGTCATGAAATGAAAATAGGATGGATATGTACTGGTAGAGTGATACCTCCCCATACGAAGCAAATATTCATAATGGTATAACAAAGAAAATGTTATAGTAAAAGCCCTCAAACTTTGTGGGACTTCTTACCTTATTATATTGCATTAATGAAATTAATATAGAACGGTTAGGTACAAGGGGAGTGATAGCTCCCCATATAAATATTAGTTAGTGAAAAACTAGCAATATACATATATATTCAAGTACAATTTTATATTCAATTTAGTACAATAATGAAAATTGCATTTATTATCACTGGTGTTCTTGTTCGCACAATTGTTCGATCAACCATGTCTACCATCAAACGTCATTTTGCGAAACAACACTGACGGTAAACAAAAAATTATGATTTGTTCGACAAATATTCTGCCCACTGAAAACAAAATGAAAAATATTGTGTGTGTTGCTCTGCCGACGTTTTGTTCTTGTGCGAACAAGAAAAAGGCTAGTCTGGACGTACTGTAATATACAACAATGTCCATGCTCTAACCACAAAATAAAAATTATTTATTATTAATTTGCATTCCCACAGTGGAAGCTACTATGTACTTAAGGGTATGATTATCTCTTGTGTAATTTACTTGCGTAAGCTACCAAGATCGTGAGATTTTAACTCATTGGACTTGTTCTTGTAAAGATTTCTGAATTTGAAAATCTATGTATGTCAATAGGATGGCCCGATGCCCTTTAAGACAAGATTGCTCAAATCCAACCAACGCCCATATGAAAATTCCCTTTTAAAATGCACATACATTTTTTTCTAAAATGATTAATGAAAATTGGTATTTAATAATATGTACTACACCCAGAGAAATATCAATCACATACGTGTTGAAAACGATACCATTCTGTGTCAATAGTGAATCTACACCGTATGTGTTTGAATTAAACACTGCGTGTTCAATTCCTATTAAAAATCGATACCTAATTGAAACCATTTCGGTATCAAATTGTTAAACTACATATGTTTTCTATTAAATTTGTTAACGAAAGGTATTAAAAAGCTGTTACCGTAAATTACCAATGTGAGCACAACCGTTGTTGATTTTGAATCGAATTTTTTCCCTTAGTGTAATATCTCTAGGGTATAATATTGTTAATTACATACATGCAAATAATGAAAAGTGGTTTTGAAAAAAGAAATGAATAAGCAAATAAATTTTATTTATTGCTATAACTAGCTGTAATTTTACAAATTAAAATTTAGTAATACTCTTAACTCTAAATTATATGTGAAAATTATTGCATAAAATTAAAAATAGTGAAAAATAAAACATATTAAAATGTTGTTTATTGCGGGCATATATTACTATTTCACTGTTTTATTAGGCATAAATAATTTATACTATAAGCCCTCAACAAATACTTACAAATTAAATCAATGGCCCATTTTAATTTATGGAGGGTTAATTAATTTAATTTCATTTATAACTCTACAATATGCTACCTTTATCTATTGGGATATTGCTGACTATTGTCAACGTTCTCCACTTTTAACCGTAATGATTAAATTATTACTGCTCTCTACTTATATGACCTACATCATTATTTTGCTGGAAAATTGGTTAAAACGTAAACGTCTTTATCAATTATGCATTCAATGTTCAGAATTATTAAAATACTTTTTAAATGATATGCTTAAAAATGAAAATTGTTTTATGATTAACAAAACCAAAAGACTTGTATACCAAAAGGTTTTATTCACGTTTATGGGATCTTTTATTTTATCCTTGCAAACACTGACACGTATACGTCAGCCTATGTGTGAAGCTGTAGATCAAACGAATTTCATTGCCACCAATTTGTATTTTACATTGTTAAAATTCATCACACAACTAGTGGAACTTAACCTTTATATAGGTTTGGCCTTTATATATGTGTGCGTGAATATGCTAATGGAACGTTTAAATAAAATCTCTAGAGATGTTAAAATAATGTATTCCTTACAAAGATCAAATGAACAAAACCCCAGCAACTACTGGAGATTAAATGTTGCCAAAGAAATTCAAATAATCACCAAGGATGAACGTCATCTAAGAGAATTGTCTAAAGAGTTGATGATCATCTATCAATTGCCATTAGTTACAATGTTAATATCAGTTTTCGTTATATTATTAATACTGATGTTTTATTTTTTGCCCGCTGCTCCGGATTTTGAAGTTAAATTATTACAAACTATTTATACAGGAGCATTATTGTTTACGTATATGACTAATAATATATTATTTTTTAATATTTGTGATTTATTGATAGATAGTTTTACGAAACTGGGCTATCAAATTCATAAAATAAATGTTGATGCCTCTATGGGTAATGGCGAGTTGTTAAGAAAAGATGATTTGGAATTGAATGTAAGTTTAATTTAGGTTTAATTTCCAAAAAAAATAAATTAATGATATATATATTTTTTTTTCTTTATAGTTGGAAACTTTTTTACTACAGATCCGATGTCAAGATTTTAAATTGAGCGTATGTGGTTTGTTTGCTTTAAAATCGGAGATTAGTAGCGATATGATAAGCGCCCTCTTTTTACATTTAATGATTCTATTACAAACATTTTTAGATTTACATTTTAGTTAATGTCTTATATTTATGTAATTCGTAAACACTTTAAAATAAATTGGTTTTTGTTAATTAAGAAAATCGAACAATATTTAAATATGAATTTAATATCAGCTGTTTATTAAAAATAGAAAAAAAATAAATATGTGTTATTAGACTACTGTCAAATTTTGAGCAAGTGTCGTCATTTACTTTGCGTTTAACAGCTGTTCAAAACATACAACCAAAGAGTAACAAGAGACGAGACTAATTGTCAAAAACCTAACTCATGCAACAACAAAATATATGTAATCAAATACATTTTGTTGTTGCTAGAAGTAAATAAAAACACATTTTTGTTTACAAAGCAAAAATTTTTTTCAATTGTCAATCGAGAATTTCGTTTCTATATGTTACTCTATGCATACAACCTCCTGTATTTTTCTAAAAATGGAAAAAAGTGAATTTCGAGTGGTCATTAAACATTATTTTTTTGCGAAAAAACCCGTCAATCAAACCAAGGAAAAGCTCGATAAATACTATGGGGACTCTGCACCATCGATTTCAATGGAAAACAAGCGCGAATATTCGGCCCGGCCGAATCTATATACCCACCATCAACTTTTTCTAATTTTACGTTATATGGAGGGGGCGGTAAAGTGGGTGGACCACGCCCATTTTTGTTTCCGAGTTTACATTGGTCCTTGAACTATTTGAACACAATTTCGTTGATTTTCACCTTATATGGGAGGTGGGCGGTAAAGTGGGCGGACCACGCCCATTTTTGGTTTCCGAGTTTATATCTATCCCCGAACTATATATACAAAATTTCATTGTCGTACATGCTTTTGTTTAAGAAATATCAGCAGAAAAGTATGAAACGGACACCTTGTGCTTCTAGTTTTTAGCCCATAACTTTTTTTTTTTTTGTTAACCGATTTTGCCCATTTTCAATCCCAAACAAACCTTATATAAGACAAATATTTGTGGCAAATTTCGTCCCCCTACGTTATCCCGTTCGAGCCCTATCTTGCTTTCAAAAGACAGACAGACGGACATGGCTAGATCGACTCAGAATCGAGCCAGGACCCAGAAAATATATACTTTATGGGGTCTTAAATAATGGTGGGTATAAAAACTGAAAGCAGACTCGTGTTTAGCACATCAAAATCCATCAATTACAACTATTCGTCTTTGGGGGAGTATTTTTTTTTTTTTTTTTTTTCGACCAGTATTATTACAGGAAGTCATAAAGATTATAATAAGACTGCTCTAAGTGGTCTTAAATCATAGAGTAATCAAATTACCACACGTACAATCCAAAAAAAAAAGCTGTTAAGACTGGAATAGAATTTTAGAGGTCTGCAAAAAACTATTTATTTTCAAGAAAAAATAAAAAAAAGGTCGACTGATATTGGGCAAGAGACCTTCACTGTACTCGAAATCAATAAAATATTTTTTTTATTTTTATTTTTTTTATCAAATGAGAAGTGTTATACCCTTTATCAACCTTTGCATTCTCTATACTGCCAGGGTAATATAAATCATGGAGGCGATATGTAATGGCTTGGAATACTTTTTATGATAAATGGTTACGTTAAATTAATGATCATGCAGAAATTTCTTTCAATGTTTTCACATACCCTGACAACATCTACAGGTAAATGCAGATAAAATTTTAAAAATGGTATGAAAAATGAATCATATTCTTATCTATAATTTTGTGTATTCAATAAAAAAAATTATTTTTAATCAAAAAAAAAAATATTACATGCAAACTGTACATTAATTAAAATCCCAGTTTTATTATTTTTGAAACGTAATTCGATTAAAAACATTTACAGAAAGCATAGCTGTTCATTGTGAATATTTTCAATCAAAATATTTGTTAAAAATAAATTATTTTAATATTTTATTTATATTTTTAGAAATAAATTTCTTTAAAATTATTTTATACTCTTTGTAATATGATTTTCAGTTACTTGAAATTAATTTGAATAAAAATTATTTAAATATTATTCCATTTGTTAACAAGTTAGATAAAATAATATTTCCACAAAAGTATTCGAATATAAATTTATAAAATATAAATCAAATTCTTAAGTCTTTAACTAATTTTAAAATATATTTTATTTCTTTAGTTTAAATACAATTGTTCTTTATTTTATTTTCCATTTAAAAAATAAAATAATATCTGTTTTAAAACATTCAATTTTTTTTATTCATAGAAAACTTTTGAATATTTTTATTCAACATGAATTTGTTTGAATAGTTTTAAATTTACTTTAAAAAAGAAAAATAAGTAAAATATTTTTTTTATACTTGAATATTTGAAAAAATTGTATAATTTTTTGTTATTCAAGCCTTTTGAGGCTGAATATTTTTATTTTTTGGAGTTTTTGTTGAATAAAATAATAAAAATATTTATTTTAAATGTTTCTATTTGAATATAAAGTTTTTGAATAAAAATCAGAAAAATTTGTTAAACTTTTTTTATTTAAATAAAATACATATGAATATTATTAAACTTTAAAATAGTCAAATAAAAAACTTTTGATTATCTTCTTATAAAAATATATTTGTTTTTCTTTTGGTTAAATAAAATATTTTAATTTTTAATTTATTTTGTTCAATCAGATACAAATTTATAATAAATTCAATTGTTTTAGTATAAATAGAAATCCTTAATATTTTTATTTAAAAGATAATAGATTGATTAACAAATATTTTATAATTAGAAATAAGAACTAGAAATGAAATAAAAAGTATTTTCATTTTTTATTTCATTCATAAGTTACAGCTATGACAGAAAGAAATTTCTTTATTTAAAATGGAATAAACAATTTTTCTCATAAAGTTAAAGAATACACTGACGGACAATCGCAGGGCGACAGGACAGAAACGGACAATGAAAATATGATGGGGGTTCAACGGGACTTTCTTTTACAGGATAGTCAGTTGTTGGACCAACTATCAAGGACTGATTAGCTTCTTGGCACTTCGAACGATTCTTTCGTTGGGACCGGCGCCACAGAAAAAACTCGGGGATCTTACCTTTGGTTCTGAAGATGAACATAAGATTACTGTAATCTCAGCTTGCACTCAGAGTCAAGAGAAGGACCCGAGTATTAAGGCGAAGACGGAACGAAATTATTGTTCGAATGGTCAGGAGGTTCATATGTTCAGCAGCACTTTGGTCCGACAAGACGCGATAATGCTTGATGCAACAACCGTTAAAAATTGTCCAACAAAAGAGGAGAAAGCCCGATGTGGCACAACAGCCTCTCTTATCTATCTACAGAGGACAGCTAAGAAGGGCCATTCGCCACTCACAAGCAAAAATAAGTACCTTGTCAGGAAGCACACAAGGAACGTCAAAAGATTCGAACGGATCTACAGACCTACTTGTGACTCCCTGACAATGTCGTATTCTAAAGAATCAGATGAGTATGCAGACCGTAATCCAGAGGTGCCTTGTGAGGAAAGTCAGCATTTCCATTGATCCATGCCGGAGCTAAAAGGAATGGTTGTGGTGAACATGCTAAATCTGCGTTATGCAAACCAAAATCTACCACTGATAGGACTGATCGTGCATCATCCAGCAAATCTGGCAACCCACAAAAGGTTGTCAGGGGTGCTAGGCCTAGGGATGATCAGCCCACAACCAGTAAGATGGCAGCATATCGGAAACCTGGCAACTTCACTGGAGTAAGCCGTAGACTGTATGAAGAGTGTCAAAACTATCAACTGCGGAAATAAGAAATCTTTCGAATTTCTTGGGAACGCAGTTGCTGAAAGTGACACACTTTGTCCAGAGGCGAAATCTGAGGTGATACTAGCGTCTGAGTTGCATTTGCGTCCAATAGTGACAGCATAGTTCTCACCTATTCTAGAGATCGGAACAGCAGGTTGCGGCAGGCAAACCAAAATCTACCACTGTCAGTATTATAAAATCAGAATGCAGGTCTTCTTATAGGTCAATGTAAGATTGTCAACACCTTGATCTGTAAGGAGAACCAAGATAGAGACTTCAGATTCGTATTGTGTCAGGATTCTCTAAGAAAGCTGGAGTCACTTTGTGTGTTGTCAATTTCGGATTGGGTTTATCAGATTCAGTCATTCTAAGTCTGATAAACCCAAAGAGGCTAACAGTGGTGCAAATTAATTTGCATTTCTATGCCAATATGATGCCCCCATGCTCTTTAAGACAACATGGCTCAAATCCAACTAACACCCTTATGAAAACCCCCTTTTAAATTGCACGTGCATATTTTTCTAAAATGATTAATGAAAATTGGTGTTTAAAAATATGTACTAGGATCTCTAGAGTATAATATTGTTAATTACAGGCATATTATACATACATGCAAATAATGAAAAGTAGTTTTAAAAAAAAAAAGAAATGAATAAGCAAATTTTATTTATTGCAATAACTTTAGCAGCAATTTGAAAATTTTGAATTTAGTGATACTCATAAAATCGAAATTATATTTGTATTTTATAAATTATTGTATAAAATTAAAAAAAGTGAAAAATAAACATATTAAAATGGCATTTATTGTGGGGATATATTACTATTTCACTGTTTTATTAGGCATAAATAATTTATACTATAAGCCTACAAAAAATACTTTCAAATTAAATCGTTGGCCCATTGTAATGTATGGAATCTTAATTAATTTAATATCATTTATAACTCTACAATATGCCACCTATATCTATTGGGATATTGCTGACTATTGTCAACGTTCTCCACTTATAACAGTAATGATGAAATTATTACTGCTCTCTACTTATATGACTTACATCGTTATTTTACTAGAAAATTGGCTAAAACGTAAACGTCTTTATCTATTATGCATTCAATGTTTAGAATTATTAAAATACTTTTTAAATGATATGCTTAAAAGTGAAAATCGTTTTATGATTAACAAAACCAAAAGACTTGTATACCAAAAGGCTCTATTCACGTTTATGGGATCTTTTATTTTATCCTTGCAAACACTGACTCGTATCCGTCAGCCGATATGTGAAGCTGTAGATCAAACGAATTTCATTGCTACCCATTTGTATTTTACATTATTAAAATTCATCATTCACCTAGTGGAATTAAACCTTTACATAGGTTTAGCCTTTGTTTTTGTGTGTGTGAATATGCTAATGGAACGTTTAAATAAAATCTCTAGAGATGTTAAAATAATGTATTCTTTACAAAGATCAAATGAACAAAACCAAAACAACCACCAGTGGAGATTAAAACTTGCCAAAGAAATTCAAATAATCGCCAGGGATGAACGTCATCTAAGAGAATTGTCTAATGAGCTGATGATTATCTATCAATTTCCATTAGTTACACTGTTCTCATCAGTTTTCATTATATTATTAATACTAATGTTTTATTTTTTGCTCACTGCTCCGGATTTTGATGTGAAATTATTACAAACTGCTTATATAGGAGCATTATTGTTTTCTCATATAACAAATAATATATTATTTTTTAACATTTGTGAATTATTGATAGATAGTTTTACGCAGATGGGCTATCAAATTCATAAAATAGATGTTGATGCCTCTATGCGTAATGGCGAGTTGTTAAGTAAAGATGATTTGGAATTGAATGTAAGTTTAAGTGGCTTAATTTCCTAAAAAATATTTTAACGAATTTTTTTTTTTTTATAGTTGGAAACTTTCTTACTGCAGAACCGAATTCAAGATTTTAAATTAAGCGTATGTGGTATGTTTACTATAAAAGCAGAGACTAATAGCGATATGATAAGCGCTCTAATTTTACATTTAATGGTTCTTTTACAAGCATTTTTTGATTTTTATTTTGGTTGATATGTAAAAGCATTTGTTTGGATTTAAATAAATATAGGAATTACACGTTTAAACAGTGAAAAAAATCACTCGAGGCAAAATCAAAAATTTAAGCGTTTTGATTTGTAGAAGTTGAAATTTATTGAAAATTTTACATACTCGAGGTAGTCAAATTTAACACCCTGTAGTCTATGTCGTGTTTTCACAGGGTGACTTCAAGATGAGTTGTCTAAAAGATTGGATCCTCTTCTACAACCCTCTTCCATACGTTTCAATTTGATCGGGCAAATAGTTCGGGAGATACAGGTTTATAAACAAAAATTTTGCGTTTGGCCTCACTGTGCGATGTACGAGGGCGTATCAATATTTCCGTGACTTTTCGAACTTCCCTCCTAGTTATATGAAAAGCAACACTGTTCCCATCAAGTATCACCTGTTAATAGACTACTGTCAAATTTTGAGCAAGTGTCGTCATTTACTTTGCGTTTAACAGCTGTTCAAAACATACAACTTCGTGTATTTTTTTAAAAATGGAAAAAAGTGAATTTCGAGTGCTCATTAAACATTCAGTCCAATTATGAATATTTCCGGGGAAGTGAGTTCCCTGGGAATTCATTTCTCCCGGGAATAAAATTCCCCTATTCTAAACAGTCGGGGAGAATGATATTTTGGGAAAGGGAATTTAGAATTTTCGAAGTCAGCTGTTTTGCTTACAGCTGTTTTGTTTTAATTTAAAACTTGCTAAACATTTTTGTGAAAAATAAAATTACAAAAAGTAATAATTTCAAATAAAACAAAATGTTTTATGAAGATGAAGAACAGCAACAATCCAAAAATGATCAAAGGATTGCAAGAAGAGAGTTGCGTGATGACTCAAACCCACTTGAGTTGCCGCAAACATTGTAAGTATATGAAGATGCTATTATACATATTTGTACATTTTAGTAATGAGCATTTTTCTTTTACTTTTCAAAGGTTCGAAAAATATTACAGGGTGAATAAGCCGACCTTTAAATATCCGCACTGTCAGCCAAGAATGAAGTCGTTCGCAGTATCCCCACTTGTGAAACTAAGTGCAACATTACGTTTCTTTGCCGAAGGTGGGTACCAAACAGGTATAGGGAAAGATAGCGACGTGTTCCTGGCTTAATGTAGTCTAAGCAAAGTGCTAACAGAAGTCATAAACATATTTGAAAAGCATCTATGCACAAATTGGATAACTTTTCCTAAAGCTGAAGAAGAGAAACGAAAAATAGCTTTGGCAATGTATGTGAAGCACGTCATTCCTAGTGTTATGGGATGCGTTGACGGTACGCATATCCATCCCACAAGCAATACCTGGGTGGGTTTGCATTGCATCCAGAAGCATCTCCAACTGTTTCTGATTTGTTGTTTTAGACCTGAAAATACGAAATGCATTAATATTTATTTTTAATAAAAAAAAAACTAAAATACTCACATTTTTGGCACAACTCCCTTGCAATTTTTTAACGGAATTATTTTTAAAATTTGTTATCACATTCTTCCTATAATTGACATTCGTAATACCTACTTTTTTCCCGGGGAAAATTTTCCCATTTTCGAAGTTTGTTTAGAATAAGGGAATATGGAAAAATTTCCCGGGGAGATTTTATTTAGAATAAGGGAACAGGGAATAGGGAAAAAATTTCCTGGGAATTGTTATTCATAATTGGGCTGATCATTTTTTGCGAAAAAAAAACCCGTCAATCAAATCAAGGAAAAGCTCGATAAATACTATGGGGACTCTGCACCATCGATTTCAATTGTAAAAATGTGGTTTACTGACTTTCGTTGTGGTCGCACAAGTACAAATGACGCTGAACGTTCTGGACGGCCAATTGAGGTCAGTACACCTGAAAATGTCGAAAAAATCCACGAAAAAATCCGACCGAAGAGTAAAAGTGCGTGAGATTGTTGATACCATAGGCATTTCATATGGCAGTGTGGTTTCGATTTTAAATGATCAGCTGGGTTTAAGAAAGTTATCTGGCAAGATGGGTACCGCATTTGCTCTCAATTGACCATAAACGTAAACTTCAAAGAATTGTTTGGAGTTGTTTAACCGCGATCCGAATGAGTTTTTGCGGCGTTTTGTAACTGTGGATGAGCAGCAGTCTAAACAATGGGTTTCCCGGGGTGAAACCCATTTGTCGGCCAATAAGGTGATGGCAACAGTTTTTTGGGATACACGCGGGATAATCCACATCGATTATCTTCAAAAAGGAAACACAATAAATGACGAATATTATGCCAACCGATTTAATGAGGATTTAAAAAGAAAACGACCCCATATGACCAAGAAAAAAGTTCTTTTTCATCAAGATAATGCACGGGTCCACTCGTGTGCAGTCTCAATGACAAAACTCTGTGAATTGGGCTACGAATTGGTACCTCGTCCGCCATATTCTCCGGATTTAGCCCCTAGAGAATACTTCCTATTTCCAAACCTAAAGAAATGGCTCGGTGGAAAGATATTCAGATCCAACGATGAAATTATTGACCAAACAAATGCATATTTTAAGGACCTCGAAAAATGCTATTTTTTTTTAAGGGATACAAAAACTGAACAAACGTTGGACTAAGTGTATTGAGTTAAAAGGAGATTATGTTGAAAAATAAATTTTTGTTTTGCAAAAAACACTGTTTTCATTCAAAAAGTCACGGACTTATTGATCCGCCCTCGTAATAACTTTTAAAGGCATTTTTGTTGGAAACAATATTTTATTTTCAAATTAGACAAGAACTGTACTACTTATTCGATTTTATCTGTAACAACTTACTAAAACTTTCCATACATTTTTAATTGTTTCCTCAAAAGGTAAAAACCAAGTTAAAAAAAAAAC
Organism: Protophormia terraenovae; assembly: GCA_951394005.1. NCBI lineage: Eukaryota > Metazoa > Arthropoda > Insecta > Diptera > Calliphoridae > Protophormia > Protophormia terraenovae. The sequence goes on along the minus strand of OX596077.1, from coordinate 120,346,341 downwards.
AAAAAAACAAGCGAGAATACTATATTCGGCTATGCCGAATCCTCCATCACTGAGACAGTGTTCTCATTACTTTTTATGTAGAAATAATTTTTCAGAAAGTGGTGCTTTACTAATTTACTTATTATTTTTTTATCTCAACAATAGAGTAGTAGTAAACACTTTCTTTTGATGATGATTTTGTAGTGAAAAATTGTTTTGAATTCAAGTTAACATTTTTTTAGTCGCTCAATATTTTCGGAGCTAAGGTGCAAAGTTTTCCTCAATAACTACGAAAATATAAGCGGGTTAAGAAATTATGTGAAGATAATTGGATAATTGGAATTGATTTCTTTTAAATAAAAAACAATAATTTCAGTATTTATTTTTTAATTCATAGCCTGTTTCTCTATGTCGAACGAAAATCAAAGCGAACGAAAGCAAGTCGAACGAATTCGAATAATTTTGGGTTTCTGTATTTCCTACGCTTTCGTTCGCATGGAGTTACGTCTTTTCGTATTGTTTTTGTTTTATTTTGCTTTCAGAGTAACTTTATTTCGTAAAAATATTAAAAGTAATACTAAATTGTTTAAACTTATAAACAACCAAGTAAATAAACAAACAAAATTAAAATAATTAAAAAATAATTTTTTTTTTTTAATTTTTTTTTTTTAATTTTTTTTAGAAATGTTTTTTTAGACACAAAATCGTCATTTATGGATACCAAATACATCAAAATGAATAATAAACGTGATTAAGGAACATTTGCAATGTCCTTATGAGTATTTTTCCTATTTTTCTTTAAAAAATTCAACCAGTCGAAAGCAAAATAGCAAGTGACTGATTTTGACATTTTTGTTCTTATCGTTCGAAATACAGAAACCCAATTTTATATGAAAACACTTACGTTTTGTTTCGACTTGTCGTTCGACTCATTGTTCGCATAGAAGTGAGTTAGAGAAAACCAAATCAGTTTTCGTTCGCTTAGAAGGCGAAAGAAAGCTTTCGTTCGACATAGAGAAACAGGCCATCAATATATTATTTTTTCATATCAGTATATGTAGTATTTATTATCTTAGATAAATGAAGTTAAAGTTAACATACTTCTTTACAAAAGTTGTAAATAAAATTATTATTTTTTTTTTAAGTTGCAACTTTGAAAATCTATAATTCGCGCTATAGACACTTTCCAATACTTTAAGTATTTTTTTTTTTTTTTTCATAATATGTATATGATATGTTTACTAATAAATGCGAAAAAAAAGTACTACAATTAATTAGCTTTTATTTTCGTATTATTGTCGTTCTAATTTGGATAAATGTGACACTGTGCTATGGTTGGGATGGAGTAATAGGCTTAATGCCTACTGGTCTCGCATAGACCGTGCCGTCCCCAATATATGCCTAGCATGTGGACAGGGTCCCCATGACAACCAACACAAATTTAGCTGTCCGGCCAAACCTACTTCATTCAGTCCAATGGATTATTGGACTAATCACGTAGAAGTGGCACAATTTCTTGGTCTTGACCTTCAAGCAGAACCTCCCGATTAGAAATTTATAATTGTAGCTGTTGCAACAAATGTTCTCCTGGAATAAGTGTTTAGTGGTCATTAGAGTGTCCCGTATACAAACATTTAGTAGGAAGACCCCTCAAACACTGCGTAAAAATTAGCTTAACTCTTCGTCTTACAAACTGGGCTAGCTAAATTATAAATATATGATTTAAATGTAAATATCATATATTTATAATTTAGCTAGAAACTTGTACCTCCTACAATTTTGTTTTCTAACGATCTGTGAAAAAACCAGAATGATAAAACTAATACAAGGATAGTTATTAGGATAAATTGGTGTACATGTCACATTCGTAACAAATATGGTCTGGATGGACCAGTAATATTTTGTATCGAAAATTACGTTGTTTGACGATGTTATCCGTACTTTTTATATTGTATATTATTTTATTAAAACCTTTTAAACTGAGCTCTCATCAATTTACACACATTATTTTATAATTTTCCACTTTTTCGTTAATATTTTGTCTTATGAAAGTAATACCTATAATACCCAAAATAGGGAGAAGAACATAAAGTGTATCGATGGGAAAAGTTTATATCTTGCAAAGTTATGCGGAAGTGATGCTAAAATATAGTTCTATAAATGTAATAATATAAAAAAAAGAATTAGAGCTGGTCTTGCCAGACTATATTTGTTACGAATGTGACAATTGAAACCTCTGTATAACGAAGGGTTAATATGGGAAAAATATAAAAAAAAAAAAATAAATTAATCTTCAGTTCCCTACCAGCTATTGAAAGTCACGGGTGTAGAACATTTCGTCCAAAAAATAGTATTGAGTTTTGTTTTGAAATGAGTATCAAAAATTCGTAATTTTTAGCCAATTATAAAAAAAATATTTCAAAAAATTTTCGTAAAAATCTGGATCTATAAACCGTTATTTTAGTACAGGGGTTCTCACAAGATCTTGCTTCACGACCCCTTTTTGACATCGTAATGGAAGCGCGACCCACTAAAACTTTGACAATTTTAAGTCAGATAAAATGTTATGCAATGATTGTTGTTTGATTTATCTTCAAAATTGCGACCTGTAGTTTGATTACAAGGTTAACATGGACAGATAGACGGTCAGAAGGACGGACGGACATCGTTAAATTGACTCAGGAAGTGATTCTGATTCGGTGCAAAGAAGTTTTATATGAGTGTTAATCTTTGTGCCAAATTTCATGAAGATTGGTCAATAATTGACTGTAGCTTTTATGCATAAATTCCATACGAAATTTAGAATCAATTTAATATTCAACACAAATAAGTTTTATATAGTAGAAACAACATTGCAAAAATTTATGAGAATCGGGCCATAAGTTACCACTTCCGGGAATCACCCTAAAGTGTTTAAAATCATATAGATGTTAGTATCAACGCATTATTCTGTATTTGTATATTTTATTCATCATACACAATGGTGTGGGGTATCATATGGTCTTGACAGACTATATCTTTCCTACTCGTTTTTATAATCACTGCGGACCTACAATCTGAAAATCTAATTTTTCTTCCACTACCAGGTTTCATTTCAGTGGTCTATCTGCTTTCTAAATAAATTTAAAAATCTTAAATTGACTTTAGATTTATGAAACCACGAGCTCTATAGTGCATGGACTACCCTCCAAAACGGTTCGTTTCGGTTTCGCAATATCTCGAAATTTAAGGGATGTTTCGAAATTTTTGAAAATTGTTTTGTGAAGTCCTGAATAAGGTCTGCAGCATACATTAGGTCGTTTTCCGAGTGAAAATAATAAATGCAATTTTGTAGCAGCATGTTATTTATGTATGTAATTATTAGGCATTAATTTAAAATAATTTGGTTTTTTTGTTAGTTAAGAAAATCTCACAAGGGAATATTTAAATAGAAATTAATAACAACTGTTTATTAAAAATAGATATGCATAAGGTATTGCATACATCATCTTATGTATAACATTTATAGTTTCAAAGTCTCAAGTAATATTGAGAATTTTTTTTATTAATAGATAGGATTTTGTCCATAACCATGGTACTTTTTTTAGTTACAGTTTTAAAACTTACCATTTTAATATTCTTTTAATATTTAAAGTTTTCATTTAAATATCTTAGAATATTCTGTTTTCACAATTTATTTTCTTTTTATTTCTGTTTACTTGAAAAAAATGCTGCAAAATGTAATTTGAAAAATATTAATTTCAATTTAAAACAAATTTACCTTTTTTTGTTGTTGTTATTTTCATTCTTGAGCCCATTTAATGTAATTTGAAAAATATTAATTTCAATTTAAAACAAATTTACCTTTTTTTGTTGTTGTTATTTTCATTCTTGAGCCCATTTAACAAGTATGTAACTTCATGCTTAAACAATATATTTTAATACTACAATTTGGCTTTTTTTCTTTTTGAAAACTTTCCTAAAATAGAAAACAAAATAATAATTAATACTAAAAGTTCTTTTTCTTTCACAGTATCTTATAATGTATTTAAATTTGTTGTTTTTTGTGTGTTTGTTTTAAAATATTTCTCTTAATGAAATAACTAAAATATTATGAATTTCTAGATGATAAATTTTGTTTGTTTGTTGTTGTTAAAATATTTTTCTTTTTTTTTTTCAAATCTTAAAGATCTTATAAAATAATTTACATTAAAAACTAAAATATGTTGTAAACATATTTGATATTTTCTTAGAAAAAAATATTTTCAATAATAATAATAATAATAATAATAATAATATAACACTAGCTTAATAATTTTTTTTTTTTTAAGAATTTTCTTTTGTTTCTTTTAAGTTTTCGTTAATAAATCACAAAAAATGGCATAATTTTTATATATAAAATAAATGAGAGGGAAGAATTGAAATGATAAAGTAGTTATATAGTAAAAGAGGAATGAGGTGTGTTTTTTAGGAAAATTAAATAAAAAGGAATTTGTTTACAAGTAAACTAAATATACATACAAATATTTATAATATACACAGTTTATAAATTTGAAATTTGTTTTCTTCTTAGTTTGTTGTATAAATTTTAAATGTAACATATTATTATTTTATTTTTTCGTTGCTTATTTCTTTTTTTGTTATGTGATTAATACAAGTTAATGAGTTGTAAAAATTAAGAAAATTTGGGAAATTTCATTCAAGTTATAAACAAGATTATCACGTTGTAATTTTTTTTCTTGCATTTGGCAAATGCTTTTCTTTTTTTTACAAAAAAACACAAAAAAAATAATTTAAAACTATTATTTTTTTTGCTTTTCCTTGTGTTGTTTTTTAGTGGGTTGATTGTTAGTAATTACACAATTTAAAATAAAATAAAAAACCTTTTTTTTATCATAAGCACTATTTAGTAATTGCGCACATTTATATATATAACTTTTGTCTTATTTAAATTGTAACGATTATACGTTTGTTTTTTCTGTTTAAATCTATCGATTGAAATAGATTTTATGCCACAATATGACTATTTTTATTTAGATCTGTTAAAAGTTCGGCATCTAAATCCTCAGCTTCAAGTAAATCTGTGCAAGCATCACCGTTGGGTAGATTAGGTCTTATTGTGGTATTAGGATTTGTGACAACAATAATATTATTGTCTATAGAATTCTGTCGACGTTCACGTTCCCTGACTATATGGGGAGCTTCATTAAATTCGTCCAATTCATCCATGCCTAAGAAAAAATAAAAATAAATAAAATAAAACTAATAATCCAAAAAATTATTTCTTTTTGTCACAATTTCACAGTATTTTCTATAGGAAAAATTGTCACAATCTGACAGTATTTTCTACAAAAAATTTTGTCAAAATCTAACTGAATTTTTCTATAGAAAATTTTGTAAGAATCTGACTGCCCTAATCAGACAGAATTTTCCTATAGAAAATTTGTCCGAATCAGACAGAATTTTCCTACAAAAAATTTGTCAGAATCTGACTGAATTTTGTCAGAATCTGACTTAAGTTTCCTATAGAAATTTTGTCAGAATCTGACTGAATTTTTCTATACAAAATTTGTCAAAATCTGACAGAATTTTCCTATAAAAAATTTTTCCGAATCTGACAGAATTATCCTTTAAAAAATTTGTCCGAGTCTGACTGAATTTTCCCATAGAAAATTTGCCCGAGTCTGACTGAATTTTCCTATAGAAAATTTTTCCGAATCTGACAGAATTTTCCTATAGAAAATTTCTCCATATCTGACTGAATTTTTCTATAGAAAATATGTCCGAATCTGCCAGAATTTTCCTATAGAAAATTTTCTCAGAATCTGTCTCAATTTTCCTATAGAAAATTTGTCCGAATCTAACAGAATTTTCCTATGGAAAATTTGTCCCAATCTGATTTAAACTTTCATATAAATTTTATATAAAATAAAGATTTACCTGCATATTTTGTACCAGTTAAAAGTAAATATTGTCCAGATCTATTTGGCCATAATAATCCCGTCATAACACAATAAGCCAAACAGTCGGCTGAATTGGTAATGCCCAGTAGCAATTTATAACGCCACATGGGACTGACTTGTAAAGCTACTATGGCTACAATGGGCAAATAAATAAACCATACAAGACTTGAAGCTCCCAAATGTAAAAGAAAATCTAATTTCTTGGTAGAATGCTCATATTTCATAGTGTTGCGCAGCTCATATAAAAACCACAACATAAATGTGGTGCTAAAAGAAGAAAAAAATAAATAAATAAATAAATTTGGAAATTAAAATATAACTTTAAAAAAAACTTACCGCAATATCAAAACAATCCAACCAGGCCAGGTTTGGTACTCATCAACATCAGAAATAATATCAACTTCGGTCTAAAGGAAAGAAATAGTTGTTAAATTTTATAAGAGATTTAAAGATGAATTAAACTTACTCTATCCCAGTAGTAAAGGAACACATGAAAAGCACAATAGGGTACCCATATACTCATTAAGATAATCCAACCAGTACGACTAATTTGTTGGCGAGTCACAGCCCATCCTTTGGCCAATAACAATAATATTAACATAAATGTAGTCTATTGATAAAGGAAGAATTATATTAAATCATTTTGTTTATATCTTTAAAGATATTAAAGCAACTTACCCTACTAAATATATCTAATATGTCACCCGATGTTTGTACATTTGGCAAACCCACACCATTCAAGGCATATTTTATCAAATGTGCTGATATCAATGCTAAACTAACAAACTCACTTAGCAAACTCAGCGTGAATAGCTTCGTAACAGGATGTTTTTGTAAACGTACTGCATAGATTTGCATTGGTAGAAGTATCATGTAGACTAATAAAAATATTAAATACATTTCTAAAAGATTTTGACGATCAAATGAAAATTCATAGGTTAATGGATGAGCAGCTGAATTATTTGGATGTCCATTGACTACATGTATATCATAGTAAAGTTTAGAAATGCTGTTATTAAGAAATGAGGCAGGTGCTGTTAGAGTATCATAAGCATGCCATTTACAAGTTGTACGATTGCGATAACAAGCCACCATGGCAACATACCAGAATCTGTAAGAATATAAATATATTTTGGGAAGGAGGAAAAGAAAAACAAGTGAATACAGTTATTATTTGAATAGATTATAAATATAATGAATAATAATAAGAATTAAATTGGGTATTTTAACAAAAGTTTGTTTATAAAAATGTATTTATGAGTAATTGTTTTATTAAAATTATTTGTCTACAATTTTTATAAAATACAAATGATTGAAAGAACGAGCAGACAATTTCTTATAGAGGAATATTTCTGTTTACGCAAGTGTTTTTATCTTTTATTTAAAAAGTTCACTAAATTTATATTTCCCACAAATTATATTATTTAACTATTTTTTGTACTCCAAAACAGACAATTTTTATATTTATTCCATATTGAAAAAATAAATTTTTATTCAACATTATATTATATTCTAAATTCAATATCTCTTTTAATCTGTTCGCATGTTAAACATTTTTTTTCTTTTTAATTATCGCATTTTTGAAAGGACTTACTTTTAATACAAATTTGATGATATTTTAAATTGCAATATGGATTTCAAAATTAGATTTTTTAACCAAAAATTATTTTTGAACATAACAATTTGTATTCGAATTAAAAAAAGTTAAAAAAAAATAATTTGAAAACTAAAATATTATATAATATATCGAGGGCTTATATTAAAAACGGGCCATATGCAAAACCCTAATTGTTCAGGAGAACACAAAAACTGTTTATTTCAATCATTCTTCGACATTTTGTAATCCGTTCTTCTAAGAGTTATTAATATTACGTCTACTAAACCTCACACTGAAAAATAAATCTTTTAACCCCATTATTCGCAAGTTATGGTAGATAGCCCGCGTTTTGTCTTAATTTAATTTTAAGTTATAAAATTATAAAATGTTCATATAGCCCGTTTTGTTCGTCGAAAATTAAAGAATTAAAAGATAATATTTTTGGAAAAAAATTAGCAATATGTTAAATTTATGATATCATATAGGAGATAAAAAAAGCGAAATTTTGTGGTTGGCAGGACCATCTTTAAACGTTAGAACTGTCACATAGAATGTTGATGGGTGTACCCGTGTAACTTCAATGGCTTTTTTCTTCAGACTGCTTTGAGATAACATAATTTTTATGAGATATATTAAGATTCTAATTCAAAATGTTTAAAAAAAAGTTCAAATCGCAAAGAAACTTCTCATTATTAATCAATTTTTATTTTTTCACTACTTTGAAAATTAAACAAAAGCTTAAAAAAATATATATTGTTTGTATATAGCCCAAAAACAAAAGGTGAAAAACATAGTGTTAGTATTAAATTTTGACTTCAAAATTAATACCATATAAATAAAAAAGAAAACTAAAGAGTCTTACGAAAAAAAATAATTTTTGGAAATCTGCATGACTCGTTTTGAATTTATAATGAATTTAATTTTAAAATTTTCTTTTAATTTTTTTTTTTTTTTATTTATTTCCATTGCTTTTAATACTTTTTAATCAAAAAATAATGTTGCATCTTATTATTATTATTTTTTAATTTAAATATTTTTTTTTTGGAATTAACATTATTTTCCAAATTGAAGAGGTTTTAAATTTTTTTTTTTTTTTTTTTTAATTCAATTTTTATTTTTTGAAATTAAACTTTAAAATCTAAAATATCCTAATAATATTTTAAATCTAATAATTGATTTCGAAACTGCATTTTTCTCTTTATTCGAGTTGAAATATGTTTTTTTTTTCAAAATTTTCATTTTATTCATTCAAAATGTTAAACGTACATTTAAAATGATTTCATTTTACTCTTTTTTCCAATTTTAATCTTTTTTAGAAATGAAAATTTATTTTTAAAATTATGAATTTAATTTTAAATTTCGTTTACTATTTAATATTTAATATAAAAATTTTAAATTTCCTTTTTTAATCCTTTTATTAACTTTTAATATAAAAATTTTAATTTGATTTTTTTGAAATTAAAATTTTAGTTTTATTAGAAATAAATTTTTTTTTTTTCTAGAGTTCTAAATATTAATTTCAACATTACTTTTTCAAAAGATTTTTTTTCGCAATAATTTTGTTTTATATTTTGAAATTATGAATTTTTCTTTAAATATGATAATAAAGAGTTATATAAAAATAACTAACTAAAATGTTCGATTTCATAGACCGATAAGTTAATGTGAACAGCTTATATAAAAAAAAAAAAATAATAATTTAACTCAGATTTATACCTTAACAGATTGTTAAGTCTGCCCGACTTATCGTCCTACAAAAACAGGGGAAAAATGGAAAATTTTGCACACACTATTCGGGGTTCACAAGAACAAAAGATTAAAATTATTGGTGATATTAAAGTAGCCCATGAGATAGCAAAAAAAGTAACGTTATGATGTTATAAAATTAGGCAGCAGTACCCAAAATCATCATTACAACACCCACAACAAAATTATTATTAAATTTAAAGAAAAAAATCAGGTTGAAGCAAAAATTACTGTTATGTATGAAAAAAAACTGCAAAACAGAATTCAGCACTATATCAGAATTGCCAATCTTCTATGATTAAATGATTGATAATAATTGAAAAGTAAAAAAAAGTTTTGTTAATGCATATTTATTTTTTTATTATTTATATATTATTTATTTTATATTATTTATTTCTTAATTAAAAAATCGTTTCAAAATTGATTATTTACATTTTTTATTTATTTCAATTCACAATTTAATTTTTTTTTAAGTTGAATATTCAATTTAAAATGGCAATTTTGTTTTTCACAATTAAAATTGAAAAATCAATTTTTTAAATTAATTAGCCAGTTCTCACAACTCTATTATTCGTTTTTAATAAAAAAATATTTTTTTATTTTTTACAAAATTAAATTTTCAGTAAAAAAATCTAATTTTTGATGAAAAATCAAATTTTTAGTGAGAAATCGAATTTTTAGTGGAAAATAGGTAATTTGGTTTTTGTGAAATGTCTAGATTTTATTGAAAAGCCTAATTTTATGTGCGAAATCTTTTTTAGTGAAAAATACATTTTATGTAAAATTTCGAATTTTTTGTGATTTTTTTGTGCAAATTTTAATTTTTGGTCTAAATTTTAATTTTTAGCAAAATACATATCGGAATTTTGGTGAAAACCTGATTTTAAGTTTTGAATAAAAAAATAATTTTTTTGTAAGAAATAAAAAAAAAAAAAATAACGAAATAATTTTTTAAATTGTTAAATAATGTGTTATATCAAATAACAACTCAAAAAATATATGTACTTTGTGAATTGGATAAATAATTTTTCAAAATTAAAATTAAAAAAAAAAAAATATTCACCCAGGAAAAATTTTATAACACGTTTTAAAATTTTTATTTCTAGAACTGATGTAATCAGAATCACTTCAGATTCTTTAATAACATCCTTAGAACTAGTGGTTTCACAACCAATTCTGGAACTCATTGAATAGAAACTTATTATGATTCATAATTGGTCTTAAGGAATGCTTTTGAGAACTTGCGCTTAAGGGCTAATTCTGTCTGACTTTTACATCACTTCTCTGAACAAATTACTTGTTTCCAAATTACTTCCTTGAACTTTTTTAAAACTTGAATAAAAAAAAAAACCAAAAGAGTAATAAAATTATATTGATTTAAAAAGTGGTCTCTAGGAAATGGCTCATTAGAAAAAAAAAAATAATAATAAAAAAAATTCTGAAACCGTTGCCTAACGCTTCTATGGCATGAGTTCTGAATGTGACAATTTCTACGAACTAGTTCTAGAACCGTTTCATAGAATAAGTGCTGGCTAGATCATACTTATACAGAACTAGTTCTGATGGTGACAATTTCGAACAAAAATCAATGGTCGTCACTCCAAAGTAGAACGAGTACAGGCTATTTTAATGTGCTTTCGAAATAGCTGTAGAACAACTAATACAATTTTTCCTGGGTATTTTTTATTTGTGTTAGACTATTTTTTTTTTTTTTTGCATATTATGAATGAAATTTAAAAATTAGTGTTTAACAAATAAAATTAAAGGTTTTTAAATTTAAAATTTAATTTCAATATTATTTTTTCTTTTCAATTATTTTTTTAGGGCTTAATTTTGTAAAACACTTCACCACACTGAAAATTTTGTCTTATAAATTGTTTTTCAAAAATTAGTATGGAACATTTTTCAAAGTGTTTCTAATTTTCAAAATTAGATCTTTAATTTTAAGGTAATTGTACTTTTTTGAAATTTAAAATATTTGTTAAAAAATTAAACATTTATTTCAATACTAAACACTGGAAATCAATAGACAATTCGTAAGATTTAAAAGAAAAATATTTATTTGAATAGTTTATTATAAATTTACTTTGATTAATTGTTCAAAGTATTTCTCCAAGAAGGCAAATTATGTGTAATTTATCATAAAAATACTATAAAATATTAAAGGACAACTTTTAAAACTTTTTCAAATTATATTGACACAATGACTTTTGTTTAATTAATTTATTTATTTTATCATAAAAGAAAATAAACTTTGTTCTCAATAAAATTTTCTTAAATGATTTATCTCCATTCGTCATTTATTTTTATTAAAGTCAAAGGTTTTGTCTAGTATATTTATTTCAAATTTATTTGTTTCTCCTCATGCTAACTTTAGTGCAAGTACTTTTCTTAATTAAATATAAATACAAATTGACTAATTTATTAGACAAATTAGTTTAAAGTGAAAAAAAAAATCTTATATTTTATCAAAAAACAATAAAGTAAACAAATTCAAAAAAAGAAAAAAAACGTAAAATTGTTTTGTTTCATTTGCAGCTAAAAGTAACAGTTGAATTATCTTATCTATAACGCGACTCGTATAAGATTTTTTTGTGATATTTTTTGAATTCATTTATTCGTTTAGAGATAGACACGTGTAAATAAACTTGTTTTTGTCTACGAGTATGTAATTGTTTGCAATGAACAGCAAATGTTGGTCAAAGACAAGGAATAATATCGAGAGGAAAACTAAAAACAAAAAAAAAAAAAAAAAAAATGACCCTGGGTATAAACCTTAAAAGCAAGATTTGCCAATTTGGCATGGCTGCAGCAGATGGCACTTGTAATACTGCCACAAACACTGATGTGTTTTATATACATAAATGCTGTTACTTTTTTATTTTTTGTCATATGCTGCAATAATAACAATCGATTTATGGACACTTAACTCACCTTGGCTGGGATACCTCACTTATAACGTAGGTAAATTGATTGCCAGCTATAACATTGCTAGGAGCATCTTCATCCTTACATAGCTGTCCCTTGGGACACGGTATGCGTCTCAAAAAATCCCGTTTACCATGGGCATTGCAATCAACATCATAAGCCAGTAATTGCACCCTTTGGAACATATGCCGACAGGCTAATTCTCGATCATAATGACTAAGACTACGATTGTTGTAGAAATCCACAAAAGTAGATTTATCCAGTACTACTAAAGTGACCGGTTGATGAAAATCTTCAGCTGCCGTAATATTACCATAAATATAGCCAAAGGAATCTAGTGGTCTATGCAGTTCAGCTTTTTGGAAACCAAATTTAATAATGAATTTAAAAAAATCCTGTGTATCAAAAGAACCCTGGAGATGAGTGGCGGTGACCATGTAATGATGACCGGTCAGTAAGGTTATAAGATGTAGGAGTAACCTTAACAGGGTACTCCCTTTTAAATTCATGTTTTTATCTATGCTCTTTTTCCTTTTCTTCTTTCTTTTTTGTACTTATTTTTCTTGCTTTTTCACTGTTCACTTTTTTTAAGTCTCATGGAATTAATTATTCACCAATTTCCCTAGTTTTTTTTTTCTATTTTAAAATTACTTTTACTTTTTTATGCCAATGTATTTATTTTACCAACAATTATAAAATTAAGCAATATAATTAACTCGTTAGTGGTTGGTTGGGGGGAAAAACAATAACAAAATAGGAAGTACAACAATAAGAAAAAAAACACACACACTATATAACTTGTCGCGTTGGTTGGTTTTGTTGGGTGTGTGTAATTGGCTTTTGTTTTTCTACGGATTTTTAAGAGGTTTTATATTTTTTCCTTTTTCTAAACATTTGTTCGCAATTTTTTAATAAATTATTAATTTTATAACACTTTATTTTTATTTATTTATAATTAAAAATAATTCCTTTCCACCCAACATAAATAAAAAACACACAATTCGCACAAACTGTGCAAAATTTCAAGCAGAGCCGAACAAATTTAACGGCGGCGGCGGCTTTCCTAAAAATTGTCGGCGGCGGCTCAAAGTCGGCTGTTAGCCGGCTGAGAGGTGAACATAACAACTTTTTATTTCCTAATTTTCGCATCGTCTTACACTGGGTCCCACGTAATATTTTTATATCATAATATGTAACAGAGAGTGTCAAATCCGCTCTCTGAGAGAATTATCTCACGTGTAGACTAAAATATTAGTATTATAAGAAATATTATGAGACTGTTGTGATAAGATTTTTCTACACAACTATCCTATAAGATTTACTCTCAAAAAAATACACATATACGAAAGTTTGTTTGGGTGTGAATGTTTATTTTTAAAAGTACTTAAAAACAATGTTTTTTTGTAAAATAGTTTTATTTTAATGGTTATTCTACATTCAGAAATATATTTTCATTAAAATTGTGCTAAAAAATTTAGAATTTCTTAAATAAAAATTACATGTTTACTCTGTGACTGAATGAAAATAATGAATTATTATGAGATTTATTAGAATACATTTACCCCTTGTTTAAGATTTAACATAATATTAACAAAATGTTTACTCTCTTCTGCCGGCGTTATCTTACATATTATATCAATGTGGAGACAGTATGTTATAGAGTACATTGGTTCACAAATGTGGTTCCAAGTCTCCTTAGATGTAAGGGTATCCGAAGACCGTTTGTTTGAACATTATTTTTTATTTCCTAAAAGATTTATAACATACATTTTTGTATTTTTGTACTTGTAAAGTATTTCGTAGTGAGTGATTCCATGTCAAAACGGACAGTAATTGAATTTGAGATCTCTGATTTCAATAAAATTCACTACAAGCGTTGACCATTAGAAGTGTTTTTCCGGTCCAAAAATATGACGGCTTAAAATTTTTTCATTGACATACCTCGCGAAACTCAAATTGTTTTTGTATTCCTATGCACAATTTTTTTCGAGTTTTCTTTACTCTTTCTCTCCTTCATTCTCTCATTTGCTGTTCATAGCATTTTGACATTATGTGCAGTAGTTTTACACTAACAAAATACAAGCAATTTTTGTTTTTGTAGATGTTCGAGCACTTTATAATTACGCTATGATATTATGTTAAATCTTAAACAAGGGGTAAACGTATTCTAATAAATCTTATAAGATTTCATAATTTTCACTCACTCACAGAGTAAATATGTACTTTTTATTTAAGAAATTAAATATTTTTTATCACAATTTTAATGAAAATATGTTTTTAAATGTAGAATAATCATTAAAACATAAAAAATTTTACAAAAATACATTGTTTCTAAGTATTTTACATAGTATAATTATAAAGTATACTTGTAAGAACAGCTGTTTTAAATTTTTTCATTGACATACCTCGCGGAACTGTCAAATTGTTTTCGCATTCCTATGCAAATATTAATAAGATATTTACTCTCTTCTGCCGGCGTTATCTTACATATTATATCAATATGGAGACAGTATGTTACATATAATGATACAAAAAACTCTCGTGTAGACCCTATGTTACTAAAAATGTTACCGTCGTCATTACTTTGAGTCTACATTAGACAAATTTTTATCAAGACAAACGTCAAAATTTTATCATGATAAATATTTGTCTAATGTAGACTGAATTTGTCAGTATTATTGCAGCGTTAAAAGAAAATTGTCAGCGCTCGAGCTCTGACAACTTTGTCTTGATAATGCTTGATAAAAGACGCCATCTTGATTGTTGTTGGTACTTTTTGTATGGTTTATTATGATATACGTTTTCCCCTATAATTGACAGAGATAAAAAATTATCTGCAACTCAAACAGAAATTTGACGTTTGTCTTGATACAAATTTCTCTAATGTAGACTCAAAGTAATGCTTGGTAAAAGACGCCATCTTGATTGTTGTTGGTACTTTTTGCATGGTTTATTATGACATGCGTTTTCCCCTATAATTGATAGAGATAAAAAATTATCTGCAACTCAAACAAAAATTTGACGTTTGTCTTGATACAAATTTCTCTAATGTAGACTCAAAGTTACTTTGAAAACGTCAAAATGAACTCGAATTTATGGAAGTTGGCAACAATTGTGCAAAAATAACAATATGGCGAATTCATTAATGTTTTTTATGTATGCAGTTTTACAGCTGTAACAACCAAAAGTAATAATCAGCTGTTTAACTGAGGCTACCTTGTATAGATTCACACCGATTTTGACGTTTGTCTTGATAAAAATTTGTCTAATGTAGACTCAAAGTTAGGAAATTTATGAAAAAAATTCTAAAAAATAATATTAGTTTTAAATTTCCAAAATATTATGAAATTTCTAAAGATTTTACATTGAATTTACTAAAAGTTTGACCATTTTTGAGGCTGTATTTGAATCATGTTTAAGCCGAAATTTTCACGGCGGCGGCGGCTCGACTCAGCCGACCGGCGCAGATCTCTGTGCAAAATTTCAAGAGTATTATATTCACCACAAGCAAATCATGGGTTTTTATAGTAAGCAATTTGAGTATATGTAGGAGACAAACAAAAGGTTTAGCTAAGACACAACCCTATTGAGAAAAATGTGAAATGTAAGGGTTTTTGTAATAAGTAGCTGAAATATATTGTGAAACTAGTCAAGACAAATACTACTTATAATACATTAATATTTAAAATAATTCCTTTGGAATTGTTAAAATTCAAACTTACAGAGTGTGTGCCAAACGGTAGCAAAGTATGTAGAAAAGTAAAATTTTGAAGTATATGAGGTGAATAAAATTTCACTAGCTCATAGGACGACATAAATTTTTGACAATAGAATAGAAAAAATTTGAATTTAAATAATAAATTAAAATAATTTGAAATTGTTTGAGATTTTTAATGTTTATTTTATAAAATTGTAGTTTTTCCCTTTAAAACAAATAATTTTTAAAAATATATTAATTTTATTTAAAGTTTAGTGAAATTTTATTACTGATTTTGTAAAAATTTATCACGGAAAAAAGTTTTTATTTGGAACAGCAAAACTATAAAATTTTTTCACCATAGGAAAATTTAAAATTTGCACAGAATTTTGCACACGCTCAAAATAATATTTTAATGAGAATAAAAACAGATAATATAGAAGTATTATTATTATTTAATAAGTAAAGAATAAACAAACATTTTCTCTAGAAAAGAAGTTTCTGAAAACGTAATAATTTAATATTTATAAAATTAACCATTTTAAAAACATGTAAAATAAAATAATACAAAGATATCCGTTTGTGTTCCAAAATCAGAACTGTCCGTAAAGTCTAACTGATACATTAAAATATATTTTACAAATAGTAAAACTAAAAACAGAACTTTTATCAAAAAAAATATTTTGATAAATTTTGTTGCGTCTTACAATCTTTTAAATTTATTAAAAAATAATAATAAAATTAAATTTATATTATAAATCTTTCTTATATCTCAGCTACTTACGAAACGATTTGGTTTTGATCTTTTGCAAAGAAACAAACAAATATAGCAAATATTTTTTCAAAAGTTGTAAAGTGTGTAAAAAACGTTTTTAAAAAATTTGTTTACACAAATGCACTGAAGCCATCTGGAGGACTTAGATCCCATGGGGACATTTTATAAAATATTTTTTCTCTAACAAGCTCAAAATTACGATTTTCGGGCCCAATTTGAGGAAATCAAAAATCGAAACTATTTTAATTTTTAATTCCGGTCATTGCAGTTTTTTGTGAAACAATAATATACTTCCATATAGCAACAAATTGGCTCTAATTTTTGAATATTCCTTTTTATATATATTAAAAAAAAATTCGGGTAATTCTTCTTTTTCACTAGAAAGCTACAAACCTCTTTTTTCTACAGTGACATATATAAAATAAGAATCATTAAGCGTTGAGAAAATGCTTATTTATCTCCAAAACTTTTCCGAACATTGTCAAGTACTATTTAACATTACTTTTATTTAATATACTGCTAGTTAACAAAAACTAGTAAATTGAATGTTTCCACCACTTATTTTCTAACAGTGTACAAGTGCAATTCTTATTAAACACACCGGCTTAAAATCACCACGAAAGAACACTCTCATTACAAAATAAACTCACCTGGACATACTTTATTTACTACAAAAATGTTCCCTACATTATCAAGTCATTATTAAAATTCTTTTATTTTATTTAACTTACTTTTGATTAAACCAGAATTATTAAATTTTACTTTTCCACCACTTGTCTTACTAATTCAACACACCGGTTTAAAATCACCACCCTACAAAAATCTCACCCATTTATATATGAACTCACCTCATCGACAATTATTTACCACAAAAACACTTTCCTACATTTTGTTTTCCGGTTTAACGTTTTTATTATGTTTGATTTATTTTTATTTAATCAAAAAAACTACCCACTGGCTCCTATTTGTCTATGTTTCTATATTTATTTAGGTTAAAATATTTATTTTTTCTTATTTCATTTAACTCGATTTGTCATTTGATCATAAATAAAACTATTTTATTAACAATATCTCTTTTTGTTTTGTTTTTTCCTTGTTATTACGTATAGAAAAACTATACAATAATCAACGAAAAACAAAAATCGCTGACACTAAAGATACCAACATTACACACTAACACTCGTTTCCGCACAAATAAACACTGAAGTTTTGTAGCTGACGCATTGGCAGCAGTAATTCAATTGATTAATTTAATAAAATGTGAAAAAAAAACAAATAAAATTTTTTTTGGACATATAAGCAAAAAAAAAAAAAAAAAAATGAAATTTTTCCACACATGCTAAAACAATTTGTAGTTGAAAAAAAAAGACGATTGGACGCCAAAATAGCGCGTTTGTTTGCAGGGTAAATAAAAAACTATTAATAAAATTGATGTTTTTAGGAGAAATTGAAAAAATAAGTAATATATTAAAAGATATTTTTTTGGTTTTTTGTTAAAAGGAATTTGTCACTTAAATGGAGTATTGTAACAGAAAAATTATTTTTTGCAGCTTAAAAGAGAATTGTCAATTGATTAAAAATATGTAACATAGTTTTAGGATTTAAAAAAAAAAATTATAATATGCCTTTGCTATGGAAACAACAGAGAAGAAATCTATTATAACACAGAAAAAAGTAAAAATGGAATTCAATTACGAAATTTGTAATATTAATTAATTTTTAATTGATTTTGCTCCAATCATCAAAATGATAATATTAATAAGTAGAATAATTGATATTATTAATGCTTTTATTCCTTAAATAGATACAATGAGCTGAAAATTTTTTGCATATTGAATTAAATTTATTTTATTTATGTATCTTTATAGACAAATCTTTCATTTTTCTTTATATTTTGTTAACAGCTGTCAATTTATTAAAAAACCATACTCTAAACCAATTAGAAAATTAATTATATTAATAAATCATATAATTAAATTCCAACATAAAGTTAATTAATAATTTTATTAACAAATTATTTGAAATATTTTTTTCTGTGAACACAAAAGTTTATCAATTCCAAACAAAAAGAAAAAAAAATTATAAAATTATATATATATTTAAAATTTTTGAGACATTACGAAACAAAATTTTTTAGGTTTTTTCTTATTTCATTAAAAAATTTGGTAGCTAATATGATTTTTATTTGGTCTAGCTGAAATTAATTTAATATTTATAATAAAAAATAGAAAAAGAGCCTAAAAAACCTAAAAATAAAAAATTAAAAAAAAAATCTTAAAAATGCAAAAACGGGATAAAAGCTGAAACAAGAAAAACTGCAAAATAAAAAAAATCTAAATAAAAAAATCGCCAAAACGAAAATTAAAAAAAAAAGTTCTAAAACAATAACCATAAAAAACCGCTAAAATAAAAAAATCGTCAATGCGGAAAAAATTAAAAAAAAGTCAAGACGAAAAAATCGCAAAGAAAAAATAAAAAAATGGGAAAAAATCTGAAATAAAAAAGCAAATTAAAAAAGAAAAAAAAGAAAGAAATATCCAACGCCAAAATAAAAAATTCTATGATAAAACAATAACATAAAAAAATCGCTAAAACTTAAAATTGCAAAAATGATATAAAGTTGAAGTGGGAATATAAAACCGCAAAATAAAAAAATTCCTAACCGTAAAAACGCCTTAATGAAAAAAAAACACTAAAATGAAGAAAACAAAAACCTTATAAAAAACCAAAATAAAAACTACAAAGATCAAAAACACTTCAAAACGAAAAAATCGCTAAATTGAAAAAAAAAAAATTAAACAGTAACATAAAAAATTTGGTAAAAACCGCTACGACTTTAAATTGCAAAAACGGTATAAAGTTGAAGCCGGAAAATAAATCCTAAATATAAAAAAAAGCGAAATAAAAAACCAGCCTAAAAAAAATGAAAAAAAAAAACATCCGTCAAAACAAAAAATCGCCAGAATAAAAAAATTTTAAATGCGGAAAAACTCCAAAGATTAAGAAAGTCTCAAAACAGAAAATTAAAATTAAAAAAACTGCCTAAAAAAAGAGAACGCCAAAATAGAAAAAAATTAACATACAAAATCGCTAAATAACACTAAAACTTAATATTGCAAAAACGGGACAATATAAAAAAGTCTAAATGAAAAAAAAAACCAAAACAAAAAGAGACGCTTAAAAGAAAAAACGCCAAATTGAAAATAAAAAAACTGTCTTAATAACAAAAAATACTAAAACGCTAAAACTTAAAAACTGGAACTAAAAACAAAAAAATCTTAAAAATTAAAACTAAAAAAACGCAAATTGCAAAAAAAAAAAAAAAAAAAACGGCAAAATAAGAATGTCTTTAACGGAAAAACTAGCCAACGCCAAAATAAAAAAATAACATAAAAAATTACTAAAGGCTGCTAAAACTTAAAATTAGAAAGACGGGAAAAATTTGATCTGAAAAAATTTTAGTTTTATTTTTTCGATTCAGCTTTTTCAAAAATAAAAATCCCACAAAATAAAAAAAGCTAAACCATAAAAGTCAAATAAGAAAAATAAATAAAAACACTAAACCTAAAAAACCTCTAAAATTAAAAAAATACTAAAAAATAGACAACACAAAAAATAATAATAAAAAAGAAAAAAAAAAAAAAAAAAAAAATTGGGAATAAGAAAAAATGTATCTTTATTTAAAAAAATAAAATAAAAACAAATTAAAAACAAAAAAAAAAAAAAAAAAAACGCCTAAACAGAAAAAATGGCTAAAATAAAAAAAATTCAACCAATATTAAAAATCATAAAAACTAAAAAATCATCAAAACTAAAAACCACAAAAACTCCAAAATGCAAAAAAAGCGCCAAAACAAAAAATCACTACAACGAAAACCCTGCAAAAATTAAAAAAAAGTAAAAAATAAAAACAAAAAAACTGAAAATGAAAAGAATGCTGCTAAAATTCAAAAAAAGCGATTATGTACCAGAATAATCAAAATGAAAACAAGAGCGAATGTTATATTCGGCTTGTCCGAATCTATATACCCACCATCAAGTTTTTCAAATATTACGTTATATGGGAGGGGGCAGGAAAGTGGGCAGTAAAGTGGGCAGTAAAGTGGGCGGACCACGCCCATTTTTGGTTTCCGAGTTTATATCGATCCCCAAACTATACGTACAAAATTTCGTTGTCTTACATGCTTTTATTGAAAAAATATCAGCAGAAAAGTATAAAACGGACACCCTGTGTTTCTAGTTTTTAGCCCATAATTTTTTTTGTTTATTAACCGATTTAGCCCATTTTCAATCCCAAATAAACCTTATATAAGACAAACATTTGTGCCAAATCCCTACGTTTTTCCGTTCGAGACCTATACTGCTTTCAACAGACGGGCAGACGGACAGACGGACAGACATAGCTAGATCGACTCAGAATCTAACCAGGACCCAGAAAATATATACTTTGTGGGGTCTTAGATGATTCCTTCGACATGTTACATACGGAATGACAAAATCAATATACCCCCCATCTTTTTGATGGTGGGTATAAAAACTAAAAATTAAATAAAAAGCACTGAAACTACAAAATTGTTCAAAACTAAAAACTGCCAAAATGGAAAAAAATCGACGAAATAAAATAAAATCTAATTTCTGTATTATTTTATTATTTATTAGTATTATTTTTCGCAAAATTTCAGTTTTTTTGTATAATAACAAGGTTCTATAATACTGATATAAAATTGCTAAAAAAAATACAGTGGTTTCCCGGTTTAACGAATACTCAGTTTAACGAATTAGCGATTTAACGTACGTCCAAATTTTTAACTTTGAGTACCTTATATTACGAACAATATATATATTTGAGTACTCGATATAACGAATTTTTCCAAAAAAATCGTTATGTCGTTATAAAAATAAGAGAAAGTAAATAAAATACATTTCTCATTCTATTGAAAGAGTACTACTCTCCCCTTTTATACAAAAAGAAGAGAATACTAGACCTAGTATCTAGTATTTCACAACTATAATAAATTCTTTGTAATTATAAAAAAACTGTCTTTTGAAGTTTGTATTTATTTTTAATTTTGCTAATTTTTTATTTTTCACTTTTATTGTTATAAGATACTCAATTGTGTTTTAACGTTAAAAATTGAAAATGTTTACTTTAAAATAAATCTTTTAAAGTATATTTTTTTTTTTTTTAATAAAATATATTCGCAATTTTAAGAATTTTACGAATTTTTCGATTATACGAATTGGTCTGACAATATATCAATCATTAAACCGGGAAACCTCTGTATTTGGAAAAAATATATAAGTTACTATCGTTAAACATTTCTACTACATCGCTAATGATTGATTTTTTTTATAACAATTAATCTCTATAATTAAAATTTTGCTATACTTCTGTTATTTTAAAACTCTTTTATTTTCATTAAATTTAATTATAAAATAAAATCAATTTATTTTCTTTATTATTATTATTATTATTATTATTATTATTATTATTATTATTATTATTATTATTACTCTTTGTACAAATCTTCAATATCCACCTTCAAATTAAACAAAATGTATTTCTTTATACAAAAGTCCACTTAAAATCATCAAGTCAACAATTTCTTTTGTCACAATGACAGACTTTTATTTTGCTGTTTTGTCTAGCTGAAAATATTACTCATAATGATATTGAAATTATACTCATTCACTTAAAATGCTTTTGCATTTAGAAAAACAAAACTTGTACAATTTTTAATTACGAAAAAAATGAAACAAAATCATGTTGCCTGTTATGTATTTTTTCAAATTTTAATCATTTCAACTTCAACAAATATTCAAGAGTTTTTTGAATAAACTCATATGCTGTTACAATATGTGCTTTAGTAGGAGAATATTAAAATGCTGAGATTCAGCTAAAAAGGTTGTTGTTAGAGAAGAGCTGTTATTTTATTTTTGTGTTAAGTGAGGGAAAATAATTTCAGCTTTAAAATCATTTTCTATATTTTGGAATATATTAAGGGTTTTATTAATAGGGGAATTACTAAAATTTAATTTTAGTTTATTTAAAATTTAAGAAGCTCTTAAAATCATAATTTCTGTCAAAATTATTTCTTTTGTAATAAAAACCCTGTGTATTTGTTAAATAAAATCCCAAAGCCTATGTTAGTATGTGTAGACCTGTATGTGTAATAATTGTTTGTTCCTGCATGTATGTATATCTGTATGCGAACGTGCAATATGTGTCGTCTCATTGAAGTGCATCATTATGATAATAAAGTCCGCATAATAACTCCAAAAAACATTTTTACTCCTCTCACACAGAAAATATAAACACTTTATCTGTTTTTCTTTTTTTTTGCATAAATCTGTTGGGCTATATGAACTAGACGTGAAGTATCTATGTGTAATGTATGTAAGTGTAAGAGTAAATATGTTTGTCTGCTATATGTGTTAGTATTTGTATGTATTTTTTTTTACACTTTTTTCTTCCCTGAACTTTTTTTTTTTCCATTTTAATATTTTTATAGACCTTTTGCGTTTTATTGAAAATGTTTGGTTTGGCTGTTGTGATGCAACGTTTAAAAATTCATTTGTATTCATTTAACAAGAGCACAAGAGTTCATAACGTTTCATTTTTATTTATACATCAGATCAAAAGTAGCAAGGCTATATAAGTTTGTTACAGCGTTTGTAATTGCCATAGTATTTAGTCAAATTTAAGGACACAGATATCAGTCCTGAAGTCCGTCTATCCGTCCGTCCATCTGTCTGTTGAAATTAAATTTCGAAATAAATATATTCTAAACTACTTGTCGGATTGAATTTAAATGTATGGAACAATTGTAAAGGAGAACCTAGGCTTTCAGAAAAATTAAGTTGTAGTCACCCTGTGATAACTTTTTTTGAAAACTTAAAAAAATTGGTTGCTAAAACTTTTTAAATGATTTTTGGTAGAATGATAGATTATTATGTATTTTACATATATTTTTACAAAATTGAAACTAAAGTAAAGGGTGTATAAGAAATAGCACAGCTGGGTATAATACTGTAACATGTTTTTAAAGCCTTTCTTTTCCTCTCCCCCTTAGACTTATGATGAGTATTTTATAAATGAATGGAAAATTGCATGTGTGTTATAATAGCAACAACATCAGGCATGCAACAGAAACTCAGTCATTTATGAAAGTGCCAAAGGATTCTGAAAGGTGGCAAGGTTTTGAAATGTACTACATATACCAACATACATATCATCTATATACATGAAATTGTTATACCTGCAGTTTACGCCATGAATGTTAGCTATAAAATTATGGAATACTCATTAGAACTTCAGGGCTGTTATTCACTTTGTTTTGCCATCATTTTTTTTCCCAACCAGCGGCTTTCTCTAGGCATCCCTTATTTTAAATGTATGCGTTTGAATTATCTTTGTTTATAGCCAACTTGCAGGCATTTCTTCAAGGTTCGAGGCTTTATTCTTTTACTGTATTTTTATTTTTCTTTTTGAGTGATTTTTTTTTCATGCAGCTTGTTGCAACAATTCATATGTTGATATGCAATAACAAAAATGATTCTGCTTTATGCAGTTTATTGTTATTGCTTTCATAAATGTTTTTCTTTTCAAATTTTTGACAGACATTTTTCATACAATTTAATTGCAACAGAGTTTAACAAGTATTTTTGAAATGTTTTAGATCTTCAAGAGAAAAGACAGTTGAAACAAACATTGGTAGAAGATTAAAAAACAGCGAATTTAATTAAAGGCAAGGATAAAGGTAAAGAATTTTTTGTTTAACCAAAAGGATATGAGAACACAAAAGTGAGAGAGAAAAAAAAAAATTAATTCAAATGAAAGAGAAAAACCAACTATAGATTAGACTATTGTCTGAATAATAAACTAGACTATTGTCTGGACCTTAAAACTGGACTATAAACTAGACTACAGTCTGTAGTCTAGTTTATAATATGTATATTCAGGACTACAGATTGGTCCAGATTATAGTATAGTCTATGGTTCTGACTATAGTATAGTCTATAGTCCAGACTATAATATAGTCTACATTCCAGAATATAGTATAGTCTATAATGCAGACTAAAGTATAGTCTATGGTCCTGATTATAGTAAAGTCTATGGTACTGACTATAGTATAGTTAATGGTCTTGACTATAGTATAGTTAATGGTCCAGACTATAGTATAGTCTATAGTCTAGACTATAGTATAGCCTATAGTCCAGCCTATAGTATAGACTATAGTATAGTCTACGGCCCTGACTATAGTATAGTCTATGGTCCTGACTATAGTGTAGTCTTTGGTCCTGACTATAGTATAATCTATAGTCCAGACTATATTATAGTCTATGGTTCAGACTATAGTATAGTCTATGGTCCTGACTATAGTTTAGTCTATAGTCCAGGCTATAATATAGTCTGTAGTCCAGAATATAGTATAGTCTATAGTCCAGAATATATTCAATAATGCAGACTATAGTATAGTCTATGGTCCTGACTATAGTATAGTCTATGGTCCTAACTATAGTCTATAGTCCAGACTATAATATAGTATATAGTCCAGATTATGGTATAGTCTATATTCCATACTATAGTATAGTCTATAATCCAGACTATAGTATAGTCTATAATAAAGAATATAGTATAATAGTCCTGACTATAGTATAGTCTTTGGTCCTGACTATAGTGTAGTCTTTATTCCTGAATATAGTATAGTCTATATTCCGGACTATAATATAGTCTATATTCCAGACTGTAATATAGTCTATTGTCCAGACTATAATATAGTCTATAGTCCAGATTATGGTATAGCATGTAGTCCAGACTATAGTATATTCTATAGTCCAAACTATAGTCTATAATGCAGACTATAGTATAGTCTATAGTCCAGACTATAGTTTAGTCTATAGTCTTGACTATAGTTTAGTCTACGGTCCTGATTATAGTATACTCTATGGTCCTGACTATAGTATAGTCTATGGTCCTGACTATAGTGTAGTCTTTGGTCCTGACTATAGTATAGTCTATATTCCAGACTACAATATAGTCTATAGTCCAGATTATGGTATAGTATGTAGTCCAGACTATAGTATATTCTATAGTCCAAACTATAGTCTATAATGCAGACTATAGTATAGTCTATAGTCCAGACTATAGTTTATTCTATAGTCTTGACTATAGTTTAGTCTATAGTACAGACTATAGTATAGTCTACGGTCCTGACTATAGTATAGTCTATGGTCCTGACTATAGTATAGTCTATGGTCCTGACTATAGTGTAGTCTTTGGTCCTGACTATAGTATAGTCTATATTCCAGACTACAATATAGTCTATAGTCCAGACTATAGTATAGTCTATAGTTTAGACTATAGTATAGTCTATAATGTAGACTATAGTATAGCCTATAGTCCAGACTATAGTATAGTCTATAGTCTAGACTATAGTATAGCCTATAGTCCAGCCTATAGTATAGACTATAGTCCAGCCTATAGTATAGACTATAGTCCAGACTATAGTATAGTCTACGGCCCTGACTATAGTATAGTCTATGGTCCTGACTATAGTGTAGTCTATGGTCCTGACTATAGTATAATCTATAGTCCAGACTATATTATAGTCTATGGTTCAGACTATAGTATAGTCTATGGTCCAGACTATAGTATAGTCTATGGTCCTGACTATAGTTTAGTCTATAGTCCAGGCTATAATATAGTCTGTAGTCCAGAATATAGTCAATAATGCAGACTATAGTATAGTCTATGGTCCTGACTATAGTATAGTCTATGGTCCTAACTATAGTCTATAGTCCAGACTATAATATAGTATATAGTCCAGATTATGGTATAGTCTATATTCCAGACTATAGTATAGTCTATAATCCAGACTAAAGTATAGTCTATAATGCAGAATATAGTATAATAGTCCTGACTATAGCATAGTCTTTGGTCCTGACTATAGTGTAGTCTTTAGTCCTGAATATAGTATAGTCTATATTCCGGACTATAATATAGTCTATATTCCAGACTGTAATATAGTCTATTGTCCAGACTATAATATAGTCTATAGTCCAGATTATGGTATAGTATGTAGTCCAGACTATAGTATATTCTATAGTCCAAACTATAGTCTATAATGCAGACTATAGTATAGTCTATAGTCCAGACTATAGTTTAGTCTATAGTCTTGACTATAGTTTAGTCTATGGTACAGACTATAGTATAGTCTACGGTCCTGACTATAGTATAATCTATGGTCCTGACTATAGTATAGTCTATGGTCCTGACTATAGTGTAGTCTTTGGTCCTGACTATAGTATAGTCTATATTCCAGACTACAATATAGTCTATAGTCCAGACTATAGTCTATAATGCAGACTATAGTATAGTCTATAGTCCAGACTATAGTTTAGTCTATAGTCCAGACTATAGTACAGTCTATAGTCCTGACTATAGTATAGTCAGACTATAATATGGTCCATAATCCAGACTCTAATGTAGTCTATAATTTATTCTATAGAAAATTATATTTTATAGTCTAGTCTATATTTATGTATATAACATCTTTTTTGGGCCTTATTTAATTTTTATTTTTTTCCCCTGATCTACTATTTGCCTATATGTATATCTCTCAAAAGAAACTCCTTTACCCTAGTTTTCGTTATTAACTATATTGGCCTTTAAGTAAAAAATATTGCAATTGTCTGTTACAACCCACATAATGTGTTATTATTTTAATGTACTCATATAGAATCGTACATACATCCTATATGGATATTTTTATAAACTGGCCATTGTTACATTGAGATTCTTTCACTCTATAACCACGTCTATGGTACTGTAGTCAAGCCAACAACTGAACCAAATATTTAACAGGAATGATTTTTTTCACCGTTTAATTTTGTGTATTTTTTTCCATGAATGTTTCTTTTTTTGTGATATTTTTACAGAATTTTTTGTAGATAGTAAAGCTTTTGTGTATGTGTACGTTTTTATTATTTACTATTAAGCTCATTTAAATGCAAATTAAAATAAAATTGTAATTCTGTTTAAGTCACAATTGTGTATGGATCCATGTATTGAAAAAAAAAAAAATGTTTGTGTCCAGGAATGGAGACCGGGATGTGTGCAAAGCCAAAGGTATTTATGTATGTGTGTGTATTTAAAGTTGCAGTAAAATTAAAAAAAAAAAAATCTTTTGATGTTTATTATGAAACTCATCAGCAATATCATCGAGATGTTGATGGTACTTTGTGTGGTTTTTAAGAGTATAGTTTTTGGCGTTATAGGTTTTTTTTTGTATGAATGATACAGTGAGTAACAGAATTAAAATTAAAATTATAATCACATATTAAAATTTAGAATTTTCAATTACTCTTATAGATTTATTAAAATATTAGAAGAAAGTTAGGTTTTTTATTTTATATAATTAATTAAAAATTTTAATATTTTATTTAATATTTTTTTATAAACACCCACTGTGTTTGCTCCTAGAATACACATACATACGCAAAAAACAAATTGCTATCATCCAATTCATATTGTTCATTTATTGTGCACTGGTCCTTTGGATTGTATGCAGCAATTAAGGTTTTAACTATTTTTAACGATCATTGTTAATGATAATTCTGACTCGGAGGCAACTAGGCAAGCGGGAATATGAAACAAACCTTACAATATCAATTATAGTTTATATTATGTTCATATTAAATAGCCAATATGGTTTTTATATTTTATTTTCACTTTTTATTTTTGTTAAAAATAATTAATATATGGTTATGATTTTAAGCGGAAAAAAACCGTAACTATTATTACGATTATATTACTGATAAATAGAGAGAGAAAAAGTGTTTAAATATCAGAATTACGATTTTGTTATAATTAAATTGTAATTATAGTCCACACTATAGTATAGTTTATAGTCGCGTTTATAGTATAACCCAGTCTGTAGTTCATAGTACAGTCTATTCTATAGTATATTTGTAATGCAGTTTATAGTGCAGACTAGAAACTATCTAGTCTTTAGTACAGCCTATAATCTAGTCTATAGTTCTGACTAAAGTCTATTCTATTGTCCTGAATATAGTTCTATAGTCCTGACTATATTATACTTAGTGTAGTCTTATCTATAGTCCTGACTATAGTCTAGTCTGTAGTCCTGACTATAGTCTAGTGTATAGTCCTGATTATAGTCCAGTCAATAGGCCTGATTATAGTCCATTCAATAGTCTTGATTATAGTCTAATCTACAGTCCTGACTATGTTCTACTTAGTGCAGCCTTGTCTATGGTCCTGACTATAGTATAGTCTATAGTCCTGAATAGTATAATCTATAGTTCTGATTGTAGTTTACTCTATAGTCTAGTCTATAGTCCTGACTATAGTCTAGTCTATAGTCCTGACTATAGTCCTGACTATAGTCTAGTCTATAGTTCTGACTATAGTCTAGTCTGTAGTACTGACTATAGTCTAGTCTATAGTACTGACTATAGTCTAGTATATAGTACTGACTATAGTCTAGTCTATAGTCCTGACCATAGTCTAGTCTATTATCCTGACTATAGGTTTGACTATAGTCTAGTATATAGTCTTGACTATATTCTAGTCTATAGTCCTGAATATTCTAGTCTATAGTCCTGACTATAGTCTAATCTATAGTGCTGACAATAGTCTTATCTATAGTCCTGACTATAGTCAAGTCTATCATCCTGAATATAGTCTAGTCTATTATCCTGACTATAGTCAAGCCTATAGTCCTGACTATAGTCAAGTCTATCATCCTGGCTATAGTCTTGACTATAGTCTATTCTATAGTCTTGACTGTCTAGTATATAGTCCTGACTATAGTCATGACTATAATCTACTCTATAGTTTTGATTATAGTCTACTCTATACTCCTGTCAATAGTCTAGTCTATAGTCCTGACTACAGTCTAGTCTATGGTCCTGACATAGTCAAGTCTATAGTTCTGACTATAGTTTATCCTATAGTCTAATCTGTAGTCCTGACTATAGTCTTTTCTATAGTCCTGACTATATTCTTTTCTGTAGTCTTGACAATAGTCCAGTCTATAGTCCTGACTATAGTCTAGTCTATAGTCCTGACTTTAGTTCTGACTATAGTCTACTCTATAGTTCTGACTATAGTCTACTCTATAGTCCTGAAAATAGTCTATTCTATAGTCCAGACTATAGCCTAGTCTATGGTCCTGACATAGTCAATTCTTTAGTCCTGACTATAGTCTACTCTATTGTCCTGACTATAGTTTAGTCTATAATCTAATCTATAGTCCTGACTATAGTTTTTTCTATAGTCCTGACTATAGTCCTGACAATAGTCTAGTCTTTAGTCCTGACTATAGCCAAGTCTATGGTCCTGACTTAGTCAAGTCTATAGTTCTGACTATAGTTTAGTCTATAGTCTAATCTGTAGTCCTGACTATAGTCTTTTCTATAGTCCTGACTATATTCTTTGCTGTAGTCTTGACAATAGTCCAGTATATAGTCCTGACTATAGTCTAGTCGATAGCCCAGTCGATAGTCCAGGACTATCGACTGGATTATAGTCTAGTCTATCTTCCTGACTATAGCAAAGACTATAGTCAGGACTACAGTAAAGTCTATAGTCCCGACTATAGCCTAGTCTATAGTCCTGATTATAGTCTAGTCTGTATAGCCCTGACTAAAGTCTAGATTCTAGACCAGCTACTAGTCTTCGAAGAAAAAAAAAAAAAAAAAAAAAACTAGCGTAGACAGTAGAGTAAAATATAAAAAATAAAATATAGACTTCACATTATTATAGGCAAAACTATTTGCGAAAATATACTTACCTATAATATAACATGCTCCTCTTTTACTCGCATTAATGGGCTTCTGACTCATTATCCTTTTGCCTATAAATATATTTATATTTTCATTTTTATCCCACAATTTAATTGTTCTTTTCTGTTATATGCAATTTTTGGAAAAAAAAACTCTGTCGTTTTTTCGCATTTACTTTTAAATTTTACTTTTTTTTCATTGCATTTTATTTCTTTTGTTGTATTATTTTTTAATTTTTCTCGTAAAAATCATCAACAGATGCTCAACCATCAAAGGCCATTTAAGTGGTTTTTCAATGAGTTGCAATATACAAAAGAAAATGCAACATAACGTAGTAACTTTAATATAATATAAATTGAAATATATGTATGTGTATATGTATTTTATGCAAAAGTATTTATACATATATGCATGTATATGTAAAAGTAATATAAAGTGTCTTTATTAAACGGCAGTATTAATATCCTGTAAGTGCATTGGATTAAATTTTTAATAATACACTATTACATTTATACAAGTATCTACTACATACCCACACATCCCTTATGGAATGAAAACCAACAAAATAAATGAAATGTATACATAAACACTTACATAAAATCAGGGGAATTAACTTGAAAGTTTTTAAATAAATTTATAAGTGAAACATGAAAATTTCTTGTGAAAAATATACATATTTTATTAAAGACAAAATTTTTCCAAGAAAAAAAAAAAAAAAAAAAATAATAATAATAATAAATATATATATTATTCTAAAAGTTACTTATCTAAGATATTTTTTATTTTAACAAGTTTTGAGTAAGACCTCGTTTCCACAATACTGTTTGGTCATTTTAAAAACTGACTCATTAAAAAGTCTTATTTGTTTTTATCTGTGTGAGTATTTCTTTTATATTAAACGGAAGTGAAATGTTAAAAAAAAAAAAAAAAATTATTTACCAATCGGTAGCCTTTGTATGTGGTTCATATATATATGTACATATATGTATGTATGTGTAGTTATGTATGCTTATTTTTATATGTATAAGCATTTGTATATATTGGTGTCCTTATTCTTTTGATTTCTCATTACAACTCTTTAACTCAGTCGTTTTATTTCTTTTTTCATATTTGTTTTTATACATTTATTCTGCGCTGTTTTTTTTTCTTTGTGGCCATTTATTAAAGTCCTTTTTTTGTGTTTTCTCTTGTTAAACTTTTTGGTGCTTTTGAGTGTATATGTATGTGTGCAAGTATGTGTTCATTTTTATGTTAATTAAATAGTGGTAATCAAGTAGCTTTACTGTAAATACTGCTATATGATGATGATAGTTATAATAATGATGGGTATGATGATGCTGATGACGGTAGCTCTGTTACAGACAATTGACCACGTTTGGTTATTTTCTTTTATTGCAAATTCCTTCATTTATATTGTCTATAAGTTTTATTTAACAATGCTTTTATTGTAAGAATATTTTTCTGTAATAATCCATAAAGATTGATTAAAAGCGAAATCTATATGGAATATTGTTGTTATTTTTTTTTACAATAATGGTAATTAATACGAAAATGCTATTTGAAAGGATATAGACCAATTCATATATTATGTATGGACAAGACTATAGTTCAGAGTAGACTACAATTTAACTATAGACTATACCATAGTCAAGACTATAAGTTCAGACTATAGAGTAGAGCATAGTCTGAACTATACACTAGACTAAGTCTGGATTAGAGACTAGACTATAGTCTGAAAAATATACTATAGTCTGGACTATATACTTAAGTCTGAACTATAGACTATAGTCTGGACTATAGTATATAGTCTGGACTATAGTATATAGTCTGTACTATAGTATATAGTCTGGACTATAGTATATAGTCTGGACTATAGTATATAGTCTGGACTATAGTATATAGTCTGGACTAAAGACTATAGTCTGGACTATGGACTATAAACTATAGTCTGGACTATATACTATAGTCTGGACTATATACTATAGTCTGAACTATAGACTATAGTCTGAACTACAGACTATAGTCTGGCCTATAAACTATAGTCTGGACTATAGACTATAGTCTGGACTATATACTATAATCTGGACTATAAACTATAGTCTGGACTATAGACTATAGTCTGGACTATAGACTATAGTCTGGACTATAGACTATAGTCTGGACTATAGACTATAGACTATAGTCTGGACTATATACTATAATCTGGACTATAAACTATAGTCTGGACTATAGACTATAGTCTGGACTACAGACTATAGTCTGGACTATAGACTATAGTCTGGACTATAGACTATAGTCTGGACTATATACTATAGTCTGGACTATAGTATATAGTCTGGACTATAAACTATAGTCTGGACTAAAGACTATAGTCTGGACTATGGACTATAAACTATAGTCTGGACTATATACTATAGTCTGGACTATATACTATAGTCTGAACTATAGACTATAGTCTGAACTACAGACTATAGTCTGGCCTATAAACTATAGTCTGGACCAAAGACTATAGTCTGGACTATGGACAATAATCTGGACTATGGACTATAGTATGGACTATATACTATAGTCTGGCCTATAGACTATAGTCTGGACTATATACTATAATCTGGACTATAAACTATAGTCTGGACTATAGACTATAGTCTGGACTATAGACTATAGTCTGGACTATAGACTATAGTCTGGACTATATACTATAGTCTGCACTATAGACTATAGTCTGGACTATAAACTATAGTCTGGACTAAAGACTATAGTCTGGACTATGGACTATAATCTGGACTATGGACTATAGTCTGGATTATAGACTATAGTCTGGATTATAGACTATAGTCTGGACTATATGCTATAATCTGGACTATAGACTATAGTTCGGACTATATATTATAGTCTGGAATACAGCCTGGACTATAGACTTTAGTCTGGATTGAAAACTATAGTCTGGACTATAGACTGTAGACTGGATTATACACTATAGTCTGGACTATATACTACAGTCTAGTATATAGACTATATTCTGGTCTAAAGTCAATAAATTGGACTATTTATTATAGTCTGGACAATAGTCTAGACTCTAGAATATATTCCGGACTATAGTCTGGACTATATACTATAGTCTGGACTATAGACTATAGTCTGGACTATAAACTATAATCTGGCTTATAAACTATAATCTGGACTATAAACTATAATCTGGACTATAAACTATATTCTGGACTGTAGACTATAGTCTGGACTATGGACTATAATCTGGCCTATGGACTATAGTCTGGACTATAGACTATATTCTGGACTATAGACTATAGTCTGAGCTATAGAATATAGTCTGGACTATAGACTAAATTCCTTAACATAGACTTTAGTCTGGACTATAGTCCGGACTATGGACTACAAGCTGGACTATGGACTATATACTATTGTCTGGACTATATACTATAGTCTGAACTATAGCCTATAGTCTGGACTATAGACTATGATTATACACTAGACTATAGTCTGGATTAAAGACTAGACTATAGTCTGAAAAATATACTATAGTCTGGACTATATACTTAAGTCTGGACCATAGACTATAGTCTGGACTATAGTATATAGTCTGGACTATAGACTAAAGTCTGGACCATAGACTATAGTCTGGACTATAAACTATAGTCTGGACTAAAGACTATAGTCTGGACTATGGACTATATACTATAGTCTGGACTATATTCTATAGTCTGGACTATAGACTATGATTATACACTAGACTATAGTCTGGATTAAAGACTAGACTATAGTCTGAAAAATATACTATAGTCTGGACTATATACTTAAGTCTGGACCATAGACTATAGTCTGGACTATATACTATAGTCTGAGCTATAGACTATAGTCTGAACTACAGACTATAGTCTGGCCTATAAACTATAGTCTGGACCAAAGACTATAGTCTGGACTATGGACTATAATCTGGACTATGGACTATAGTCTGGACTATATACTCTAGTCTGGCCTATAGACTATGGACTATAATCTGGCCTATGGACTATAGTCTGGACTATAGACAATATTCTGGACTATAGACTATAGTCTGAGCTATAGAATATAGTCTGGACTATAGACTAAATTCCTTAACATAGACTTTAGTCTGGACTATAGGCTATAGTCCGGACTATGGACTACAAGCTGGACTATGGACTATATACTATTGTCTGGACTATATACTATAGTCTGAACTATAGCCTATAGTCTGGACTATAGACTATGATCTGGACGGAGACTTTAGTCTGGAAAATAGACTATATTCTAGACTATAGATTATATTCAGGACTATAGAGAATAGTCTTTACTATTCGCTAAAGTCTGGACTATAGACTGAACTAAAGCCTAGACTTTAAACCAGACTATAGTCTTCATTATAGACTAAGCTATAGTGTGGACAATAGTCTAATTTAGGTTTGTTATATAAATGTTATATATTTTACTTTATTGTCCTTAAATACCTTAATATTTGTATTATTTATTTAGTAGACAAAAACAAAACTTATCTGAGATTTTATCCTTAAATTTCTGTTGTTTCTGTTTATTCGTGTGTGTGTATACAAAAACGTATGATAAAATGTTTGATTTATTTTATTCATGTGAAATTTTGCTACAAGTGTTTAATTTCACATGCTTATAAAGAAATTTTGTGAATATTTACTATCCTATTCATGAAAGGACTATAGTGCAGGTTTGTAGATTTGAAAACTTCATTCATATACCACTTGTGGTAATAGAAAACTTTAACGTATTCACTAATTTCAGAAATTTTAGTAGAGTTTTGGCAAGTGACAAATAAAGTTGAGTTTTTGGTAATAATTAAAAAAAAAAAAAATATATTTAAAAGCAATTCATAGAGAAACAATTTTAATTGTGCAGCTATTAAAAAACTTTTTTTGCAATAAAAAAAAAAAAAAATTGTGAAACAAAAATTTTAAAATAACCATAATGAGCAATAAAAACTACAAAGGTTTATTACTTTACAATGATTTAGAGTATGAACATGAGGAGGATACATTTGAACCCCATACAGCCTCTACAGTTACATTGATAAGTCAACATCAGCGCCAGCAAAACCGCTTGTCTATGGCAAAACCCAATAACTTTTGTCCCCTCAAACAAGCCATTACCCAAGTAAAACCTTATGAAAAATCATTTCAATTGCAACCGACACTAAATGAGCAACAAATACAAATATATAATAATAATATTCCCGGAATGATAAACAATATTCCTTCGCATAGGAAAACCTACAATAACAATAATATTGAAAATAATTTGTCAGCAGTGAGACGTATACGTAAATCTTCATTATGGATGGGAAATGTAGAAAAAGCTAAACAACAAGCTTTAAGAAATAAATCTAGAAATAATGATGGCATGAACTTTGAAAATGATATGATGATGAATATAGCAAATAATGATGTTGTTGGGGATTTAACGCAACGTCAAATACGTTGCAAAGGTTTATTCTCAAAAGTCAAAGCATTTATTATCGAATTTTTGCAGGATTCGTCTATACATGGTTTTGAGTATTTAGCTAAAATTGGCTTAACTTTTATGGAGAGGTAAATGAAGGCGTATGATTGGTATAAAATATAGAAAAATTAAAATCATATAACTCATATGTACACAGTTAGAAATAATTAAGGATAAAATTATACAAAAATGAATTTAAATCTTTATTTGAAGGAAAAGATGACACTAGTACCGATAACTCTATAACTGACAAAATTTTTTAAATACAATTTTTTTAATCTATAATAATGACAAATTTTCTACAGAAAATTTGCTATAAATCGATAACTATGAACAAATTTTCTACAAAAAATTTGTTATCGCTCGATAACAATGAAAAATTTTCTAAAGAAAATTTATTATCGATTGATAACAATGAAAATTTTTCTAAAGAAAATTGTGTTATCGATCGATAACTATGAAAAATTTTCTAAAGAAAATTGTGTTATCAATCGATAACAATGAAAATTTTTCTAAAGAAAATTGTGTTATCGATCGATAACAATGAAAAATTTTCTAAAGAAAATTTGTTATCGATCAATAACAATGAAAAATTTTTTAGAGAAAAATTGTGTTTTCGATCGATAACAATGAAAAATTTTCTAAAGAAAATTCTGTTATCGATCGATAACGGTGAAAAATTTTCTAAAAAAAATTTTTTAATGAATAGATGACAATGAAATATTAAAAAAAAAAAAAAATTTTATCGATCGATAATGATCAAAGATTTTCTAAACAAAATTTGTTATCGATTGATAACATTTAAAATTTTTCTAAAGAAAATTCCGTTCGATATTAACGAAAAATTTTGTAAAATCGATGGCTCAAAATATTTCTATAGAAATTATATCGCCGAAAAAATTCTCTAGAAAATTAATCGATAGCAAAAATTTTCTTTAAACAATTTATAGATAACAAAGAATTTCTATAGAAATTTGTATATTTTTAAAATAAATTTGTACCTTATTTTGTAAATACTTAATCATTTAAGCCGCTTAGACGTATGATTAATATTTTTGAATGTTCTTGTTGCTTTTCTATTTGTTGTTGTTGAACATATTACGAATTTTATTTTAATTAAAAAATTTTATTTTATATAAAACAATTTATAAAATTTTTATGAATATTGAGTAAAAATTGTAACAAATGCCAGCTGATTTATTGCCATGGATTTTTCTAGATTAAGCTGCATACATAAAAATATTTAATTAAATAAATAAGACAAAATATTTTTATTACAAAAAAATAATAAATCTCTACTCCATTTCAACAATGTGATATTAAAAATTTAATCCGTTTTTATATTTTTCATTTGAATAGGTATTTCATTTGAAAGGTAGTTAGTTACACCATTTAAAATATATTTTTTATTAAAAAAAAAAAGCGAATATATAAAATAATTCCTTTCAATATAAACTAAATACTA
The DNA here is from genome assembly GCA_951394005.1 of Protophormia terraenovae. Taxonomy (NCBI): domain Eukaryota; kingdom Metazoa; phylum Arthropoda; class Insecta; order Diptera; family Calliphoridae; genus Protophormia; species Protophormia terraenovae. The sequence continues at coordinate 120,308,898 of OX596077.1, read as the reverse complement.
CTACTATATTTACTTTCATATACACACATGCATAAATATTTTGTTTGATTTTTTTTTTTTTTTTTTTTTTGATAAATTCCTGCCATATTTAAAAGCGTTTTATTTACGTTCAAACTTTCTCTCAATATTTTTTTTTAGAACATTGTGGTTTGCATTTATTTGCGTGGCAATATTTAGTATTATTTCACTTAGCAGTCGCACCTGGCATCGTTTTCAAACCTCACCAATGGTCATATCAATGGATCGTAATAAATTGGTTTGGAATACGAGTTTTCCATCATTGACGGTGTGTCCTCATAAACGCATCGATGAGCTTAAAGTGGAGGAATATATTATGTAAGTACTTACATACAACACAAACACATATGGTATATGAATTTGATGGTATCTAACCATTATACAATCATACACATACACACCAACACATAAGTAAAAACTTATACACTCACACTTCGATTGAAACCACAACACAACATGAACAGATTGATTTGTAGTGGATTAAAATTTATTGGTTCTTTTGGCTGGACAATTTGGCAAAAGATTTTTAAAAAAATAAAGAGAAAGATAAATGAAAATTTCGCTGCATGTAAAACGAAAAATTGGAGATGGAAATTAAATTGAAAATCCTAAATAATTATTGCTATAAAAGCATAAAAGATAAATGAGTTGATAAAAGTAAAAAAGAATGAAAAAAAAAAAAAAAAAAAAAATCAAAATAAGATGAAAATTTATCAATGAGAATAATTTTCTATAAAAATTTGATCGACGGCAATAATTTTTATAGGAATTTATCGATCATAATAATTTTCTATAGAAAATTTATCGATAATTTAGATTTTCTATAGAAAAGATCGATAACTTTGATTTTCTATAGAAAAGTTATCGATAATTTAGATTTTCTATAGAATAGTTATCGATAAATTTGATTTTCTATAGAAAAGTTATCGATAACTTTAATTTTCTATAGAAGAGATATTGATAGCTTTGATTTTCTTTAGTAAAGTTATCGATAACTTTGATTTTCTATAGAAAATGTATCAATAACTTTGATTTTCTTTAGAAAATTTTTCGATAACTTTGATTTTCTATATAAAATTTATCGATAACTTTGATTTTCTATAGAAAATTTTTCGATAACTTTGATTTTCTATAGAAAATGCATCAATAACTTTGATTTTCTTTAGAAAATTTTTCGATAACTTTGATTTTCTATATAAAATATTTCGATTTTCTATAGAAAAGTTATCGATAACTTTGATTTTCTACAGAAAAGTTATCGATAACTTTGATTTTCTATAGAAAAGTTATCGATAACTTTGATTTTGTATAGAAAAGATATTGATAGCTTTGATTTTCTTTGGAAAAGTTCGATAGCTTTGATTTTTTATAGTAAAGTTTTCGATAACTTTGATTTTCTATAGAAATGTTATCGATAACATTGATTTTATATAGAAGATTCATCCATAACTGATTTTCTATAAAAAAATTATCGGTAACTTTTATTTTCTGTAGAACAGTTATCGATAACTTTGATTTTCTGTAGATCTGTAGAACAGTTATCGATAACTTTGATTTTCTATAGAAAAGTTATCGATAACTTTGATTTTTATAGAAAAGTTATGGATAACTTTTATTTTTTATAGAAAAGTTATCGAAACTTTGATTTTCTATAGAAAATTTATCGATAACTGATTTTCTATTGAAAATTTATCGATAACTTTGATTTTCTATAGAAGATTTATCCATAACTGATTTTCTGTAGAAAAGTTATTGATAACTTTTATTTTCTATAGATAAGTTATCGATAACTTCTATTTTCTTTAGAAAAGTAATCGATAACGTTTATTTTCTGTAGAAAATTTATCGATAACTTTAATTTTCTATAGAAAATTTATCGATAACTTTGATTATTTATAGAAAATGTATCGATAACTTTGATATTCTATAGAAAAAGTTATCGATAGCATTGATTTTCTATAGAAAACTTATCGATAACTTGCATTTTCTATAGAAAAGTAATCGATAACTGATTTTCTATAGAAAATTTTTCGATAACTTGGATTTTCTTCGGGAACGTTATAGATACTTTGTTTTTCTATAAAAAAGTTATCGATAACTGATTTTCTATAGAAAAGTTATAGATAACTTTGATTTTCTATAGAAAGGTTATCGTTAACTTGGATTTTCTATGGAAAAGTTATCGATAACTTGGATAACTTTGATTTTCTATAAAAAAACTTTTATTTTCTTTTATTTAATTACTTTCATACCAGGTCCCACCCTGATATCTTCTCCTCTGATGAAGACAAAGAAGGCTTCAAAGATTTCGTTGACAAACTGGCTCGTCTTTCCTACGATAACATCGAACATTTGCCCATGAATAAAACCTATGGCATAACAAGCGATAAATATTTGGATTTACTCTATGAACTAAAATGGCAATTTGAGCCGGAGATTAGCAGTGGTGCTGCTGTCAAAATGTACATTTATGAAACTCAAACCGAATTCGGCATTTGTCATTCGGTCAATAGTCTAGTGGCACGTTACAATTCCTACGAATATTGGAAAAATAATGATTGGGATTTGTTGGATCATGGTGAACGGGTGACAGTGCATCCGTTGGATGGTGAAATTTATGCACAAATTATAAATTTATCTACAGCCTATGATGTATATTTTCACAGTTCCGGTGATATACCCAGTATAACCAAACAACGTTATACATTTCCTGAAACCGATTACACTACAGTCGAATTGATTGCTTTGGAAATTTCTACAGATGAGGCAGCTAAAGCGTAAGTTAAGAGGGAGTAGGTGAACAAATTATGTTTAAGTTATATTTGCTTAAATTTATTTTCAGTTTTTCCACTAAACAGCGTAAATGTCGTTTTCAATATGAGGCTGAGGAAATGCAAACTGCACCCATCTATAGTTTTGGCTTATGTTTGGCCGAGTGTCGTTTATTTTTGGCTTTAAGAGTTTGTAGTTGTGTGCCTCATTTCTATAGAAATACGTGTAAGTTTAAGAGCGGAAGTGGTTTAAAAAACCACTAGACAGTTTGGTGAATTGTATTTAAAATAAAAATTTTAAAATTTATTTATCTTTGATGGTATATCAGTGCGCAATGGACGAGTTTTGCCCGTATGTGGTTTAAGAGGTCTGGCTTGTATAGCTAAACTTAAAAGTAAGTTTAAGTTTTGCTCTTAATTTATAGTAAATTTTTGTTGTTTTTTTTTTTTTTTTTTTCAGAGGAAATGGTTTCATTAAAATCTAAACGCTATAAAATCGATTGTAATTGTTTGGCTAATTGTGATGACTCCAACTTTTTTGTACAATCTTATGTAAGTGTTTTATGTTAAAAAAAAACGTATTTATAATGAACTTATTTTCTTTTTCATTTAAGCGTTCTCGTGTTTGGTTTTTGGGTGCCAATTTACAATGGGGCATTATAGATTATCCCAAAATGCAATTGCGTCGTGATGTTATTTTCTCATTTGCTGATGTCTTGGGTATTTAAAAATAATATTTCTTTGGTAAATACTTTTTAAATTATTTCAAATTCTATTCTATGTTATTTCAGTTTATATTGGCGGTTTGGTGGGTTTCTTTTTGGGTTGCAGTGCCTTAAGTTTTATGGAAATCATATATTATTTTACCATTAGATTTGCTAGACGATTGATGGCTTGAATACGGCACAATAAAAAGAATATTTTAACCTTTTTATAAAATATATTTAGCTTATGAATAACACTCGCAAATAACATAAAATAAAAAATAAAAAAATATAATGCAAAGCAAGTAAAATGTTTGACTTTCATTTTAATATTCATTGGAAAATCTAAATTTAATGAGAAAACAACTGCAACAATCGTATGTATATAGAAGAGTTTAATTTTGTTGGAGAAAGTTATCGATAATTTAGATTTTCTTTAGAGAAATTATTTATAATTTTGATCTCTAGAACTTCATCTATAACTTTGATTTTAATAGAAAACTTTTTCATAAAAAAAAAACGTATCGATGACTTTAACTTTTTATAACAATTTATGGATAAATTTACATTTTTTCATAGAAAAACCATCGATGATTTTAATTTTCTGTAGAAATTTACTATTGACTATCTATAGAAAAGTTATCAATAACTTTAATTTTCTATAGGAAAGTTATCGATAAATCTAATCTTTTATAGGAAAGTTATCGATAACTTTAATTTTCAATAGAAGTTATCGATAACATTAATTTCCTATAGGAAAGTTATCGATAACTTAAATCTTCTATAGGAAAGTTATCGATAACTTTAATTTTCTAAAAGAAGTTATCGATAACTTTGATTTTTTATAGAAAAGTTATCGATAAGTTTAATTTTCCATAGAAAAAGTTTTCGATAACTTAAATTCTCTATAGAAAAGTTATTGATCTTTAATTTTCTATAGAAAAGCTATGATTTTCTTTAGAAAATGTATCGATAACTTTGATTTTCTATAGAAAAGTTAACGATAAATAATTTTTTATGGAAAATTTATCTTTTTAAACTTTCTATAGAAAACTTTTGGTCACCTTGATTTTCTATAGAAAATTTTTCGAAAACTTTAATTTCTTATAGAGAAGTTATCGATAACTTTAATTTTTTATTGTAGTTATCGTCAGCTTTTATTTTATATTAAAAAGGTTATCGATAACTTTGGTTTTCTCTAGAATGTTTATCGGTAACTTAAATTTTCTATAGAAAAGTTATGGATAACTTTAATTTTTTATAGAAAATTTGTCGATAGCTTTGATTTTCTATAGAAAAGTTATCGATAAATTTAAATTTCTATAGACAAGTTATCGATAACTTTAAACTTCTATAGAAAAGTATCGATAACTTTGATTTTCTATAGAAAAGTTATCGATAACTTTAAACTTCTATAGAAAAGTTATCGATAACTTTAAATTTCTATAGAATAGTTATCTATAATTTTAAATTTTTATAGAAAACTTATCGATAACTTTAATTTTTTATAGAAAAGTTATCAATAACTTTGATTCTTTATTAAAAATTATTGATTATTTTGACTTTCTTTATAAAAGTTACCGATAACTTTGCTTTTATTTAGAAAAGTTATCGAAAGCTTTCATTTTCTCGAGAGGAGCTAATGATAATCTTTGTCGAGAAAACTGATCGATAAATCCAAATTTTTTGGAAAATTTTTTTCTTTTGTTAAAGTTGTCGATAGTTTTGATTTTCTTAAAAAAATTGTATTTGAAAATTTTTAAATAAAGTTTTTTAAACTTTTTTTCCTCTACAAAATTTATCGACAAAATTAACATTTCAAAAAACAAAACTAAAATAATAGAAATAATTGTAGATTTTGTAAGTTTCTCTTCAATTCATTTCATAAAACATTTATAAAACTTTTGCCATGAAATTTGATAATAAATGATTTTACTTATTATCAATACATATAAATGAATACAAAGCCATACAAAGACATATAAATTATGTACTTATAAATAATTTGCAATAGTAGATAAAGAAAACAACAAAATAAAATAAGAACTAGTTTGAAGAAAACAACTTATAAAAGTAACAACTTACTGATTGGCCACTTTGATTTTTTGTGTGTTTGTGTATGTATTTTATTTTTCATTTCTCTCAAACTAAAACTTTATAAGTAATCCTTGTTAAAGTATATGCATGTGTGTGTGTTTGTCTTTAAATATTGTTTTTTTTTGTCAACTCATCATATCATGACACATTCTATAAGTATGTTATATAACCATGTCAAATTATATGTAATTGCTGATTTTATTATAGTATTTTGTGTGTGTTAGTATCTGTGACTTGATGTTTATGTTTTGACCTCTTCCCCCACTTACTAACAACAATATTCTCATTCATAATCGTATAGAAAATATAGAGGAAAAAAGCTATAAAAATATATACAAACAAACAATAATAACAACAATTACTTATCAGTGTAAGATTTAAACCAAAACAAATACCCACATACAAACTTATAATAGAAAACCATGGTTATATTTTTCCCTCTACCACCCTTTACTCATACTCTATTTTGGTAACAAAATAAGAGTATGAGTAAAATATGTTTGCTGGGTGGTGTGAGTATTTATTGTTGATATTTTTTTGTAAAGTTTTAGAATATTTACCCTTAACTAACAAAAACACAAATACTCATACACACATATACATACATAGGAAGGAATTTTTTTATTTAATATTTTATGATTAAACGAAATGTCAACATCAGCATATACTCTCACTCTCATTGATTTTATCATCAATTCATATTGAAAATAGAGGAAAAACTAAACAATTTCCAAAAGAAAAATTCAACAAGAAAATTAAAATTAAGAAAAATTTAAACAAAATAAAATAAAAAAAAAAATTTAAATGGAAATAAATATTTTGTAAAAATATTTAAAATTAAAATATTGGTTTTAAATAAAATGAATTTAAAAGGGAAATGGTGTAAATTAATTTTATCTTTTGTGTAACAAATAATAATAGTTTTTGTAACAAACTATATGAATTTTTGCAAATAAAATTGTGTTTAGTTTGTGTATTTAGTGTAAACAAATAGAAATGTATTGGAGATTGTAGATTTCTGGTCAGTAAGTAATTTTTTCTACATCCTGACATGTGGCGTTGATGTCATACAATGAAAGATGAATGATTATTGTATTTTAAGATGTCATAGACCAAAACAGGAAGTCAATTTTAATAGCCAAAGAAATAAAGTCCAAAGAAACAATTAAGAAAACAATTATTGATTGAAAAGTAATCTTCAATCAATAACAATAAAAAATTTTCTAAAGAAAATTCTGTTATGGATCGATAATAGTGAAAAATTGTCTAAAGAATATTGTGTTATCAATCGATCACACGAACAAATTTTTAAGGAAAATTGGGTTACCGATAACAACATAAAAAATTGTCTAAAGAAAATTCTGTTATCGATCGATAACCACATGAAAACTTTTCTAAAGAAAATGGTGTTATCGATCGATAATAATGAAAAATTTTCTAAAGAACAATAACAATGAAAAATTTTCTAAAGAAAATTTGTTATCGATCGATAACCACATGAAAACTATTCTAAAGAAAATTTGTTATCAATCAATAACAATGAAAAATTTTGTAAAGAAAATTTGTTATCGATCGATGACAATGAAAAATTTTCTGAATAAAATTGTATTATCGATCGATAACTAAAGAAAATTCTGTTATCGATCGATAACAATGAAAAATTTTCTGAATAAAATTGTATTATCGATCGATAACTAAAGAAAATTCTGTTATCGATCGATAACAATGAAAAATTTTCTAAAGAAAATTGTGTTATCGAAAAACTGTCTTAAGAAAATTTTGTATTCGATCGCGAACAACGTGAAAATTTTTCTAAAAAAATTTGTGTTATCGATCGATAACAATGAAAAATGTTCTAAAGAATTTTTTTTTAACGATCGTTAACATTAAAAAATTTTCTAGAGAAAAATTCTGTTTTCGATCGATAACAATGGAAAATTTTCTGAAGAAAATTGTGTTATCGATCGATGACAATGAAAAATTTTCTAAAGAAAATTGTGTTTTCGATCGATAACAATGAAAGATGTTCTAAAGAATTTTTTTTTAACGATCGTTAACATTGAAAAATTTTCTGGAGAAAAATTGTGTTATCGATCGATAACAATGAAAAATTTTCTAAAGGAAATTCTGTTGTCGATCGATATTAATGAAAATTTTTTAAAAAGGTTGTATTATCGATCGATAACATTGAAAGATTTTCTAAAGGAAATTGTGTTATCGATCGATAACAATGAACAATTTTTCTAAAGAAAATTCTGTTATCGATCGATAACAATGAAAAATTTAAAAAAAATCTGTTATCGATCGATAACACACGAAAAATGATCTAAAGAAAATTCTGTTATCGATCGATAACAATGAAAAATTATCTAAAATTATTTCTAAAAAAAATCTGTTATCGATCGATAACACACGAAAAATGATCTAAAGAAAATTCTGTTATCGATCGATAACAATGAAAAATTATCTAAAATTATTTCTAAAATTTTCTAAAGAAAATTATGTTATCGATCGATAACAATGAAAAATTTTCTAAAGAAAATTCTGTTAACGATCGATAACAATGAAAATTTTTCTAAAGAAAATTCTGTTATCGATCGATAACAATGAACAATTTTCTAAAGAAAATTCTGTTATCGATCGATAACAATGAAAAATTTTCGAAAGAAAATTCTGTTATCGATCGGAAACAACATGAACAATTCTCTAAAGAAAATTATTATCGATAACAGAATACGAAAAATTTATTTTAAATCTTATATTTTATATAGACAATTTATCGATAACTTATGTTTTACATAGATATTTTGGCGATAACTTAAATTTTCTATATTAAAAAGAAAATTGTGTCGTGGTTGATTGATTAATAACTGAAATTTTAATAACTTTTTTCCCTGATTTTTCCTTTAGAGAATTAAACAATTTGCCAAATTTTATATTTTCTTGTTAAAGCAACCGCCAACAACCATGATGTCTACAAAATTAAAATTGCAAATTATATGCAAATTTAAAAAGTTTTTATTTCGCTTTTCTTTGGAATAATATTACAATACCCAGGAAAAACACACGTGATTTTCTTTTTACCAACAAAATAAATAAAAAAGAGAGAATGAAACATGAAACGTTGAAATACCACAAGGGAAATTTTCACAATTATTTTGTACCACAAGCAAAACATTTAAACGGAAGTTTAAATTAAAATACAATAAGGGCGACAAATAAAAAAAAATAAAAATTAAGCTTAAAAAAACGAAACTTAAATAATATAAATGTCAGTTGCATAAATTATATAAATAAGGAAGCGAAATGAAAAGAATAATATAAAAAATATAAGTGATGGAAAAATGTGTTTATATAAATTAACGAAAAGTTTTATACCTTTCTTATTTAAACAGATGCACACTTAAATAAACACATGTAGATGCAAATATCAACGGGAATGAAATAAGAGAAAAATAAATAAATTTAAAAGAAATTATTTTAATATCCTTTCATTTATTGCAGATTCTTTTTTAAAACGCCCCCCTCCACCCAGTTAAGAAAGACACTAATCTATTTGTTGTCAAAATGACATGTGACAAGCGGAAAATTCTGCAATTTATATTGTAAATTGTCCCTGCAACCAACCCTTGTGAGTGTCTTATTGTATCGCTCTCCATGCAAAAGACAACAATTGCGGAAATATCAACATCATGTTTGATTTACTTTAATGAAAACATATGTATGAGTTTTTGTGGTGATAAAATTGTAAAAGGAAGAATGATTCTAAAAGGAATAATTTAAAACAAAATACAGATTTTTTTCATCATTGAAGTTATGGAATCTGAAGTATAGAAAACTTTTAAAAACATTGGTCATCGATACATTTAAAAAAAATTACTGTTATCTATATATATAAAAGAGTAACGTGACTGACTGACTGACTGATTCATCATCCCACAGCCCAAACGCCTGAAGCTAGAGACACGAAATTATGAATGTAGGTATTTCTTCCTCCATATAGATCCACTAAGATGGGATTTTTGGAAATTCGAATGTTTAGGGGGTAAGAGCGGGAAATTATATTTTATTCAAACTCAATAATGAATTTTCAACTACATTAAACTTAAACATGAAATTAAGTAAATGTAGTCCTATGTGGATAAAAATTCACAAGAGTGGAATTTGTGGTACTTAAAGATACATGGTCCTGTGGGTGAGAGTTCAAGAGAAGGGACTTTGTGGTACTTTTTTGTTCTTCTAATGGTACTTTTTGAATTTTTTATAATTATGAACCTAGAAACATGAAATTAAGGACATGTGGTCCTAAATGAATGGGAATTCATAAGAGGAGGCTTTGTGGTACTCTTTTGTTATATTATATATTATTTTATTTTTATTAGAAATATATCAAACAAGCCTTTTGTACTTTTCGAAAATCGTAATTTTTATTGTAATTTTTGGTACTTCTTTAAGTAAAATATTTAAAAAGTTTAAGATTCCTAACTCCCACGAAGTAGAGGGTTTACAGCTCGTACTTATATAAAGTTCCAACAGAAAATTTTTCGTTTTATTGCTAAACATTTATACAAAAAAATGTTTCAAATTATCGATAACAATTTTTATAGATATTTTTTTCAGTTATTGATTATAATTTTCTATACAAAATATTTTCTAGTTATCGATAACAATTTTACCTGGAAAATATTTTTTCAGTTATCGATTTAAAAAAATCTATGGACAATTTCTTTCAGTTATTGATGACAATTTCTTCCAGTTATCGCTAACAATGTTTTTAGAAAAGTTTTTCCAATTATCGACAAAAAATCTTTACTGATATATACATTATCAATAGTTATCGATAACTGAAAAAATTCCTATAGAATAATTTTTCAAGTTATTGATAACAATTATTTCCAGTTATCGATAACTATTGATAATGTATATATCAGTAAACATTTTTAAAATTTTTTGTCGATAACTTAAGCAAAATTTTTCAGTTATCGAAAACAATTTTTTTTTTTAAATTTTTATTTAAAAATATTTTTTTTTTTATTATTTTTTTTATTTTTTTTTTTTATAAATAGCAAATTTTTTTAAATTTTCCAATTATCGATAAATTGTTTTTAGAATATTTTTTAGATATCGATGGACAACAAATTTTCTTTGGAAAATCTTTCATTGTTATCGATCGATAACACAATATTCTTTAGAAAAATTTTCATTGTTATCGATCGATAACAGAATTTTCTTTTGAAAATTTTTCATTGTTATCGATCGATAACAGAATTTTCTTTAAAAAATTTTTCATTGTTATCGATCGATAACAAATTTTCTTTAGAAAATTTTTCATTGTTATCGATCGATAACAAATTTTCTTTAGAAAATTTTTCATTGTTATCGATCGATAACAAATTTTCTTTAGAAAATTTTTCATTGTTATCGATCGATAACAAATTTTCTTTAGACAATTTTTCAGTTAACACAATTTTCTTTAGAACATTTTTCATAGTTATCGATTAATAGGAATGAAATTTAGAAATTTTTTCTTGTTGCTATCTATCGATAACAAATTTTTCATTGTTATCGATCGATAACAATGAAAAATTTTTTTAAGAAAATTCTGTTATCGATCGATAATAGAATTTTCTTTAGAAAAATTTTCATTGTTATTGATCGATAACAAAATTTTCTTTAGGAAAATTTTCGTTGTTATCGATCGATTAATAATAATGAAATTTAGAAAAATTTTCGTTATCGAATTTTCTTTAGAAAATTTTTCATTGTTATCGATCGATAACACAATTTTCTTTAGAAATTTTTTCATTGTTATCGATCGAAAACACAATTTTCTTAAAAAAATTTTTCGTGTGTAATCGATCGACAACAAAATTTTCTTTAGAAAATTTTTCATTGTTATCGATCGATAACAAAACTTTCTTTAGAAAATTTTTCATTGTTATCGATCGATAACAGAATTTTCTTTAGAAATTTTTTCATTGTTATCGATCGATAACTGAATTTTCTTTAAAAATTTTTCCATTGTTATCGATCGAAAACACAATTTTCTTAAGAAAATGTTTCGTGTGGTCATCGATCGATAACACAATTTTCTTTAGAAAATTTTTCATTGTTGTTATCGATCGATAACACAATTTTCTTTAGAAAATTTTTCATTGTTATCGATCGATAACAAATTGTATCGGTATTTTTTATAAAAATTAATTATTTTTAAGTTTTTTTAATTCAAGAATCCTTTTGTATTATTGTGTGGAAATGAAATATATCTTTAAATTTTAAATAAATTAAAAAAGTCGTTTTGAATTGTTACAGGTGTTGTTTGTTAAGCCAAAAATATGATACCCTCTCACACATACACATACATTTAAAAACAGATTTGTTACCAACAATTACTCACTTACATTGAGACTTAATCCTCATACACTCACCCCGTATTTGTATGCTTTACTTTAAACTAAAATCCTTTTTAATTCTGTTCTGGCCCATTTCTCCCTTTCTCTTGTTTTTTTTTTTTCAAAGCAAAATTGTAAAAGAGGAAAACAAAAAAAAATTTTGATTAATTTAAAATTCTCTTTGTCTGTTACAAATTTTTACACCAAAATACAGATGATAAAATAACACACACACACACATACATATAGAAACAAAAAATGAATCCTGACACTCCCATACTCATGTAAATCGATGTTTGCATTTGTTGGGTGGTTAGCAAGAGGATACTATGTTAAACATTATAAATATGCATATGTAAATTGAAAAATTGTCTAAGGAGTAGAGGATTAAGGGGAATGAAAAAAAGGACTGAAGTATGTAACAACTGAACTCAACCTGTACAAATATGTTTGGTAACACTCGGGCTCAGTAAAAGCAGCATAAATAGTTACAAGTCCATTTCTGTTTGAGTATTTAAGGACAGACACATACATATGTATATAAATAGATGTACTTGTCTAGAGTAAATATGCATATGAAATAGGGTAATAGATAAAAGAGCTGTTATGTAAAAATATTATTTCTAGAAATATTTTGTTGCCAAATAGTTCCTATATGGATGTGATAATTTTAGCTCTTTTTAGCTATACACTGTTATAAAAAGCAAGTAATATACATATGTAATTGTCTATTGTCCCAAGTGTATTTTAAAAGGTTTGTCACACAGCACCTTATGACTTAATTTACCCAAAAAACATGTAAATGTGTGTATACACAAATACAAACACAATCAGACACTTATTCATTTAAATACGTACACACATCTACCCACACACTTATGTGAATGAGATAGTTAGCAACTTACATACATGTGTTATATGCAGAACACATTGCACACAAAGGTGTGTTTATATAATTGTTTGCGTGTGTGTGTGAAAATTGGTTTTTATTATGGCAGATCCATTAACACATTTGCATAAATATTCATAAATGCAAAAGAAAAATAAAAAAAGGAAATTATTACAAGCAAAACCAAAAAAAAAAAAAAAAGTTACATAAAAAGAGGATCAAGATGAAAATGTACTTTTCATTTCGTATGAATACAGAGTTAAGCTCAGTATCTGGCTTTAGGACATGTATCAAATTTTATCAATGTGAGTGAGTCATTTGCAATTATAAAAAAACATAAAACAAGCAAAATATTTTTGTGTAATGGAGAAAAAAAAAAAGAAAAAAGGATTTGTAATGTTGTTGTCTGGGACAAAATGAAGGAAAATAAAGACAACAACAGTAATAATAAAATATGAATAATTATGCACATAAAAGGTGTAATTATTTTGTTTTAATTTTTTTTAATATTCATGTATGTAAGTAAAAAGTTTTAAATATTTGCAAAAATTTCAGGAATATTTTTTTGATAAAAAAAAAAATTCGTTTTAATATTTCTAAAAACTATTTCGATAGAAAATGTTTTGTTATCGATAAATATTCTAAAGAAAATGTTTTGTTATCGATTAATTTCAAAAGAAAATTTTTTGTTATCGTTACATTTTTTATAGGGAATTGTTTGTTATCGATAAATTTTCTATAGAATATATTTTGTTGTCAATAAATTTTCTATAAAAAATTTTTTGTTATCGATAAATTTCAAAAGAAAATTTTTTGTTATCGATAAGTTTTCTTTAGAAATTTTTTATAGATAAATTTGCTATAGAAAATTTTTTGTTATCGATAAATTTTCTATAGAAAACTTTTTGTTATCGATAAATTTTCTATAGAAAACTTTTTGTTACCGGTAAATTTTCCATAGACAATTTTTTGTTACCGGTAAATTTTCCATAGACAATTTTTTGTTATCGATAAATTTTCTATAGAAAATTTTTTGTTATCGATAAATTTTCTATAGAAAACTTTTTGTTATCGATAAATTTTCTATAGAAAACTTTTTGTTATCGATAAATTTTCTATAGAAAACCTTTTGTTATCGATAAATTTTCTATAGACATCTTTTTATATATAAATTTTCTATAGAAAATTTTTGTTATCGATAAATTTTCTGTAGAACTTTTTGTTATCGATAATTTTCTATAGAAAATTTTTTGTTATCGATAAATTTTCTATAGAAAATTTTTTGTTATCGATAAATTTTTTATATAAAATTTTTTGTTATCGATAAATTTTCTATAGAAAACTTTTTGCTATCGATAAATTTTCTATAGAAATTTTTTTACCGATAAATTTTCTATAGAAAATTCTTTGTTATCCATAAATTTTCTATAGGAAATTTCTGTTATCGATAAATTTTTTGTTATCGATCAATTTTCTATTAAAATTTTTTGTTATCAAAAAATTTTCTACTGAATTTTTTAAAAAAAATTTTTTGTTATTGATTTCGATCATTTCTAATCGATCAGAATATTTTCTATGGAAAATTTTCTTATCGATCATTTTTTTTTTATATAGAAAATTGTCTCTCATCGATATCGATAGACTGTTTTGTATAGAAATTATTCTCATCGATATCGATCGACTATTTCCTATAGAAAATTTTCTCTTTCGATCGATCGACTATTTTCTATAGAAAATTTTCTCTTTCGATCGATATCGATTGACTATTTTCTATAGAAAATTGTCTGGATCTATATTTTCTATGGAAAATTTTCTCGATTAATTTCGATCAGAATATTTTCTGTAGAAAATTTTCTCGATCATTGTCGATCAATTATTTTCTATAGAAAATCTTCCTCATCGATATCGATCGACTATTTTCTACAGAAACTTTCCTCTCATCGATATCGATCAGTATAAAACTTTCACATCGATATTGATCAATCGACTATTTTCTATAGAAAATTTTCTCATCAATATCGATATTAATCGATTACTTTCTAAAGCAAATTTTCTCTTCGATATCGATCGATTGATTATTTTCTATTTTCTCCTTGATATTGATCGATCGACTATTTTCTTATCGATATTGACATCGATGGACTATTTTCTATAGAAAATTTTCACATCGATATTGATATCGGTCGACTATTTTCTATAGAAAATTTTCTCTCATCGATATCGATCGACTTTTTCTATAGAATTTATTTTTCCTTTAAAATCCATTTTATTTTTCTTCAAGTGTGTGTATAAATTTGTGTTAAAAACATAAAGATAAATATAAGTTTTTCTTGTTAACTTAACTGTGAATCAAAACAGAAACAAAAACTACGAAAAAAAAAAAAAAAAACTAAATCAAAGCCCCTTAAGATGAAATATGTTGTAAATTACTCTGTTTAAAATCTTACAAATAAGAATTTTTTTGTCACTCATACGCCTTGATGCACATTTTAATTTTGTTAAAATCTACAACAGAATCTACGAACTAAAGTTAACAGAACAACAACAAAGCAACAACAACACAACAGTTACAACATTTATAATCCTTTTTTTTCTAAAGTGAGAGCAAATCTACCTTTTTCAGTGTATATTTCAAGACATTAAACTGTTTTTAGTTGTCGTGGTGAAGAATGTTTAAAAGCAAACTTAAACACACACACACATATGATCGTACATACACATTAAACTACTAGCATTCATATAGTTTTTTGCTTGCATATGATGGTGTTTATGCAATATATATATATTTTTTTTATATGTTTTAGTGTCATGTCAGGGTATTTTATTAAGTTGAAATAGACGACTTTAAATAAATCCCTGTCTTGTATATGTAGCAAGTAAGTATGTATGAGTATGTAAAAGCCGGCAACAAGATTTCTCTTGGCTTTTTGTATTATTTTTAAACTCATTTCTTTAACAGTTAACTGCTGCCATATGTTGGTGTATTTTTTTTTCTTCTTTTCTCTACTTTCATACTTACTCATCTATATAACTCCTTCACTTCCTTTTTCTTATGCTCGTAAGTCACTAGTGTGTAAATGATCCTTTTTTGTTTCATATTATATGTGTTTTTTATTTGTATTAAAGTTCTTATAGTTTTAGTTCACTGTAACAGTAATTGTGCAAGTTTTTATTTTAAGATGTGTGTGTGTATATGTGTTTTATATTGTATACATTTTATGTTGATTAATTGTTTCGTTTTAATTTAAATTGCAACTTTTACAACTCTGTATTAAAATAAAATGGAGTCTGTTTTATATTTTTCTTATTTGTAAGTTTTCTTAAAATTATTGCGAGTAATGTTGCATGTGTGTGAAGTTATTTTATTTTTACAATTATAATTAAAAAAAAAAAAAAAAGATTGCATAAATATTATTTGTATTTCTATTAGAAGGTATTAAATCCTTTTAAGAAAATTAAAATCAGCGATAATTTTGAACATAAACAAAATAGTCTATCCATATCGATAAGAAAATGACAGAATTTTTTTTTTATAAAAAATAGTCTATCGATATCTATGAGAGAAAATTTTCTATAAAAAATAATAGATCGATATCGATTAGAAAATTTTCTATAGAAGATAATGGATCGATATCGATAAGAATATTTTCTATAGAAAATAATCGATTAATATCGATGAGAAAATTTTCTATAGAAAATAGACGATCTATATCGATGAGAAAATTTTCTATAGAAAATAATCGATCGATATCGATCGATCGAGATAATTTTCTATACAAATTATTCTGATCGATATCGATCGAGAATATTTGTTATAGAAAGTATTCTGATCGATATTGATCGATCGAGAAAATTTTCTATAAAAAATATTCTGATCGATATTGATCGAGAAAATTTTCTATAGAAAATAGTCGATCGATCGAGAAGATTTTCTATAGAAAGTATTCTGATCGATATTGATCGATCGAGAAAATTTTCTATAGAAAATATTCTGATCAATATCGATTGTGAAAATTTTCTATAAAAAATATTCTGATCGATATTGATCGCGAAAATTTTCTATAGAAAATAGTCGATCGATCGAGAAGATTTTCTATAGAAAATATTCGTTCGATCGAGAAAATTTTCTATAAAAAAATATTCTGATCGATATCGATCGAGAAAATTTTCTATAAAAAAATATTCTGATCGATATCGATCGAGAAAATTTTCTATAAAAAAATATTCTGATCGATATCGATCGAGAAAATTTTCTATAAAAAAATATTCTGATCGATATCGATCGAGAAAATTTTCTATAAAAAAATATTCTGATCTATATCGATGAGAAAATTTTTTATAGAAAATAATCGATCGATATCGATGAGAAAATTTTCTATAGAAAATAATCGATCGATATCGATGAGAAAATTTTCTATAGAAAATAATCGATCGATATCGATGAGAAAATTTTCCATAGAAAATAATCGATCGATATTGATCGATCGAGATAATTTTCTATACAAATTATCCTGATCGATATCGATCGAGAATATTTGTTATAGAAAGTATTCTGATCGATATTGATCGATTGTGAAAATTTTCTATAAAAAATATTCTGATCGATATTGATCGAGAAAATTTTCTATAGAAAATAGTCGATCGATCGAGAAGATTTTCTATAGAAAGTATTCTGATCGATATTGATCGATCGAGAAAATTTTCTATAGAAAATATTCTGATCAATATCGATTGTGAAAATTTTCTATAAAAAATATTCTGATCGATATTGATCGAGAAAATTTTCTATAGAAAATAGTCGATCGATCGAGAAGATTTTCTATAGAAAATATTCGTTCGATCGAGAAAATTTTCTATAAAAAAATATTCTGATCGATATCGATCGAGAAAATTTTCTATAAAAAAATATTCTGATCGATATCGATCGAGAAAATTTTCTATAAAAAAATATTCTGATCGATATCGATCGAGAAAATTTTCTATAAAAAATATTCTGATCGATATTGATCGAGAAAATTTTATGTAGAAAATAGTTGATCAAGCAAATTTTCTTTAGAAAATAGTCGAGTGATGTCGATCGAGAAAATTTTCCATAGAAAATATTCTGATCGATATTGATCGAGAAAATTTTCTATAGAAAATAGTCGATCGATCGAGAAGATTTTCTATAGAAAATATTTGATCGATATCGATCGATAACATTTTCTATAGAAAATATTCTGATCGATATCGATCGATAACATTTTCTATAGAAAATATTCTGATCGATATCGATCGATAACATTTTCTATAGAAAATAGTCGACTGATATCGATGAGAAAATTGTCTATAGTAGATTGTGTTTTCGATAACTTAGAAGATTTTCTGTTTTTCAATAGATGTAATATAATAGACGAAATATTTTTCTATAGAAATTATTAAAATAATGAAAAATATGTGAAAAATAACAAATATGTTAATCAATACAAAAAATGTACTACATTTGTATCTGTATTTACATACATATATATAAAAACACTGCAATTACCATATTCATATTTGTAAAAATACATGCTCATAAATTGATATCAACATAAAATGCCCAGTGGAAAATTAAGTAAAATTTCAATCAATAACACTTGTGTTTATTTGTGTCTTTAGCTGCACAGTGGCCCAGGGTTAATTGTTTTGTATGGGAAGATAAAGAACAATGTCTTTGTTTGCTTATAAAAATTTATTTTAAATTTTATCAGGTTTTTATGGAGACAAATATATATTTAGTTAGCAGAGGATCAAGATAAAACTTAATTGATTTTCAAATAAATTTCCTACTGGGTGATTTGTTTAAAATGACAGAAAAAGACCTACATGAGTATCTCAAATAAAAAAGTAGACAAAATTTTTATAAACATGCAACAATAATTTTTTTATATTTTTTTTATTTCATTTTTATATTTTTTGTTAAATATTACGAAAATATACAAGTGTATAATCAATTATCGGCATTTGTGTTAGTGTAGACAGGTGTATATGTTTAAATGAAGTTAAAGAAAAAAATATATAAATTTATATATAAAAATATACATATGTAAGTGTATGAATAAAATATGAATTGAATGAAATTTAATAATAAAGTTAAAATATTTTATTTTTCTTTGTTAAATACATACAATGTATGTTACACATACATATGTATGTAAACAAATAACACATATTTTAAATAAATATTTAAACATTTTAAATTACAGGTTATTTAAAATATTTCTTTAAAAGTCTTTATGGGAATTAAAATTGCTATTTAAACAAATAAAAAGAAAAAGTTTATTTATTTTAGAAGAAAAAATATTATTTTAAGAAAAACATAAACTAAAGTTTAATATAGTTCAATATATAAAAATTTGTTCCGAGTTCATTACTGAAATAGTTTTAAGATTTTAAAATCCTTCTAAAACACTTTTAAAACAAATTATTAAATACTTTATTTTTCTATTCCCTTTCTTTTAAACAAACATAAAATATTTAAAAAAATTATTTTACATAAATCACTAATAGACTAATAAGTTGCTTTAAAAAAGTTTTTTTTTCTTTCTAAATCAGGTCCTATTTTATTTTGCACCCACATAACTAGTGTTTCCCAATTGTTTTTGGGGCGTTTTTGTTTTACAAATATTTTAATAACATAAAACAAAAAAAAAAAAAAAAAAAAAAAAATCTACAAAAAAATATGCAAATGAAAAATGCTAAAACATAAATTTTAAATAAACATACATAGAAAAAGGAAAAATACATTTTAACATACTAGTAGAAAAATGTATAGAAATTGACTTTATCTCTACATAAAAAAAACGTAAAAAAAGAATCCTAAAAACAAAAAAATAAAAAAAAAAATTGTAGATAGGAAGCCAAAATCCTTTAATGCATAATGGTAGAGTTTTAAATCAAAATAAACCATATAGAAGTTTAGTAATTTTTGGGAGTAAAGACGATTTGAAAAGACAGTACACTATAGACAGTGCATTGTAGAACTTTTTTGGCAAAGCAATCATTACTAAGACTTACAGCAGTTAGTATTAGATTCTTAATAACTTAAATTCTCATTTATATTTTGCTATTTGTTTTTTTTTAATTTGGAGTTTTTTTATACCCTACACCACCATAGGTGGTTGGGGTATTATTATTTTTTGGATTTGTTTTTTTTTATTCTAGTGATCTTTTGTACATATTTAGGTTTGGTTTTAATTTGGCAATTTTTTTGTTTGTTATTATTTTTTTTTTTGTAATTTGTATTTTTGAAATTTTTTTATTTATTTGGCAATTTTTTACAGCAGTATTTGTGATTTTCTTTCGCAATTTGAAATTTCTTTTTATTTTTTAATTTTTTGGTGTTTCCTTTGGTTTTTTTTTTTTAATTTAATTAGTGTTTTTTTTTATTTTTTTTTTTAATTTTACTACTTTCTAATTTGTATTTCGTAGATTTCTTTGTAGAAATTATGATATTTTTATAGTTTGGTATTTTTTAAGATTTGTTTGTAATTTTTATGTTCTTTCTAGTGATTTATTTTTTAGTATTTATGCGTTTTTTAAATTTAAAATGTGTCAAAAGTGGCGATTAATTGAATTTTAACCCTGGAAGGGCTTCGATATTTTTATCCTTCTGAGGGCTTCGTTAGTCGAAACGACTAACATTAACTTTTATTCGAAATATTTCAAGATGTATCATTAAAATTAAAAATAAAACAATTGATTTTTAGTTGATGAATTAATTTAAATAAAATAACAGCAAATATTCCTAAATACTTATCGTTGTTTTCAAAATATTAAGCAAAAACTAAAAAACCTCAATTTTTGAACTTTTTCGGAGATGGTGTTATATAAGTACCATTTGCGTTAGTTGTGTAAAAAATTTGGAACAGGCAACATATGTTTTTTTAAATGTATGTATCCTATAATTATTCCAACCAAATAAGAGTTAAAAAATAAATGTTTTTGCATACTCTGTGCATATTTGAAAATTGTGATACTCTTTTGAATTTTTTAAAGTATCCCTTAGTAGTTTATTGTTTTTTTAGCCACAGAAGCTGAAAACTTATTTTTCTTTTCCTACAATTGACACTATTGTTATAAATTTACATGGAGATAAGAGATTTTCTACATTTTTACAATGTTTGGTTGATATATTAGAAGTAAAACAAAGTCGATAAGACATTTGTCGCTTAACTAGATCCTTATGCAGTTTTTAAGGAAATTTTATAAAAAAAAAAAAAAAATTGTTCTTTAATTGTTTTTAACATATATTTTTTTTTTAATAAACTATTAATATAATTAATGTTTATTTTGATGCAGAAAATATAGAGCAGCACAGATATATATTGATTTAGTATGATATTTCACTACATATTTGGTGGAAAATATCAATCGCGTCCTTAGGTTTTATTATAGAATTCATAAGATGAAGTCGATCTGTAATCGTTAGTAGCATATAATATGGCTTTATTCAGTCTTCAGCACGATTTTTACATTTGATATATGATATAGAGCTTCCTCATCATCAATCCATAATATGACAAGAAATATACTTATAAATATACTTATGTGTTGCTAAAATTATTTCTGGAAGTCATATTGTATTTATTTTCCCCCAAAAAATAAATCTCACACTATAGAAACATATATTAAATACACTGCTTTACTATATTTACTAAATTACTTTATCGCTAAAAGTTCAAAAAGTCACACTAAGTGCTTCGTTAGTCGTTTCGAATAACAAGGTTGCCCAAAATACTAACTTCCAGACCGCTCACAGTAACATACGTCTGCACACTTCAAGATCTTATTTATGGCAAGTGTTTAACGAAGCCCTTCCAGGGTTAAAATTAAAATTTTTATACTAAAGTTGGGTACCGAATAAAAGTAGAAAAAATTATCTATCAATATCAATTAAAATCTTAAGGCTAGGATGTGTTGTTTTTTTGTAAGTAGCTGTCAAAAATAATTTTTTTTTTTTTCATTTTTGAAAAATTGTAAAAAGTTCAATTTTCATCAACTTTCAGTGTATTTATTTTAAATAAAAAGTCTTTTAAGGTAAACATTTAAAATGAAACCATCAACATCAGATTTTTAAATGTCCTTTTCTTCAAGTGCTTGTGAATTATATTATGTGCTAATATTTTTGTTAATTTTTTGAAAATTGTCTTAAAATACACAAATTTTCAACTTTCATGGAGTGCTACTTAAAATGTTACAAGATGTTTGTTCTGAAAATTGTCTAAAATGTAGTATATTTTGTCCACTTTAATATTATGAAAAAAAAAATCGTATAGCCCGATTTGAGAAAATAATCTTTTCTCGAAAAAAATCCATTGTGAAATCCAGTAGATTTCACACAAAAAGCAAAAATTTTCTTTGCTTTATCAAACATTGTAACTTCTAATCGGCTAGTTGGATTTACATGAAATTTCACATAGGCGTCACAGAAGACAGTAGTATTTTGGGTTTAAAAGCAGGATCCCATACACGCTTCAGGAGCCGATTTATATGGGGTTCAAACTAGGGTAATAGTGTAATAGAAAATGTTTAACCAGTAGAGAATTTTTGTTCCTTACCCGATTTCCAAGATTTTTATATAATTTTAAAGTCCTTGACAAATCTTTATGAATTCATGCTCGCACGTATTACTTATTTTATATATTTTTCGAGTTATATACATTTGAAATTTCAAAAATCTCAATTTTACAAGATCTTGATCAATATTTTTCCATATATAGCTAAACATTTTCAGTTTATTAAAGAATAAAATTATCTATCGAACAGAAAAAATTTTGAGTCGTTATCTTTATTGAGTCAAAAGTTAAACGATTTTGAATTAGAAAGTTTGCAAAAATTAGCATACAGATGGACGAACATTATAGAATTCTCTCAAAAAAAAATCTTAAAATTCGAAAAATATTTTTTTTTTTTTTCACTTCTTGATTAATATGAAGACCAAATGTAAGTACTAAAATTTTGATATCACCTTTCCCTGTATTAAGCGCCATTTTCAAACCATTTAACTCAAATGTATAGACGGACGGACATTGTCATTCTGTCAAAAAGCATTTTAAAATTCTAAAAGTGCATTTTTTTACAACTAATAAACAGAAAAAATATAATGTGATCATAAAAATTTGAATGTCACGTTTTTCTAAATTAAGCGTCATTTTCGTCCCATTTAACCCAAGTGTATAGACGGACGAACATTACCATTCGGAGAAAAAACATCCTATAATTCTAAAAGTGTATTTTTTGATTTACTAATAAATAAAAAAATTAAACATGATTATTAAAGTGATCATTAAAATATTGATATCACCTTTCCCCGTATTAAGCGCCATTTTCGACCCCTTTTACCCCACTGTGCGATGTAAAAAAATAAAATTTGGCTTACTTATAAAACTTTTTGTCCTAAAAATCTTAATGGAGCCGGATTTTGAAATTTTTATCAGGGAGCGGAAATAAGTGGATTTATGTATAATTTTCTAAGAATTTTTTCTCTTTCCAGAGCC
The DNA here is from genome assembly GCA_951394005.1 of Protophormia terraenovae. Taxonomy (NCBI): domain Eukaryota; kingdom Metazoa; phylum Arthropoda; class Insecta; order Diptera; family Calliphoridae; genus Protophormia; species Protophormia terraenovae. Next base: position 120,285,507 of record OX596077.1, on the reverse strand, counting down.
TTCTGAAGCTCTCAGACGTTGGTAGAAAATTAAAATTTAGCTTACTTAAAAAGCTATTCGTCCTACAAATTGTAACGGAGTCAGATTTTGAAATTTCTTTCAGGGAGCCGGGATAATCGGATTTATATATATTTAATGCCCTGAAGCTTATAAAAATATTTATCCTACAAATCGTTACGGATCTAGATTTAGATCCGCTATCAGGGAGCGGCGATAGTCGGATTATGTGTCTTTTTCTAAGCATTTTTTTTTGTTTTCTGAAGCTTCCAGACTTGGAAAAAAACAAAATTGGCTTACTCATAGATCTGTTCATCCTTCACATTCTAACAGAGCCAAATTTTTCTATTTATTATAATTATTATTTTTATACCCACCATAAAAAAGATGGCCCTTTCTCGTGTAAAAGAGCCATTATTTCGTTGGCTATATAGCAAGTGGCAGCACATATCGTCCAGGTTCATATCCTCAATTTCTGGTCACAAGAAGTCCGTTATCATCTCGTGATAGCTAACACCATTCACGGTAACTACTTGACCGACCTTCTGCCACACTATCGCGAATAACATCAATGCAGAACGAACTGGGCGAGCATGCACAGGTGTTTTCACATTTCCTACAGACCCGGTTCGTTAAAGTTAGCGCACAATTCTCCCGATTGTGGACACAATTGGTCGATTATGCTGACCAAAAAAATCACGAAATGCACGAAATGCATTTCGTTTTAAAGCTCACTTTCGTAAAAGGCTTCAACAATCTTAACGCACTGCTCAATTGTGTACCTCTCCATGATTGAATTTGTCAAATACTGAAACAAAGAAATCTCAAATTAAGTTAGGCAAAAAACTTGACGTTAAGGTGTGACTTACAATTAACATCATGCATTATGGTTGGACCACCCTTTAGATAAACTTATTCTAAAATCAAAAAATTAAAAAACTTCCATTTTGTTGCACTAAAATATCTAACATCACGCTCCGGGAAAACGTAATTCAAAAATTTACTTTTTCAAAGAAATTAACTTTGGAGATCCGTTCGCTACCCACCTAATGGTACATTTTTTCGACAAAGATATCTGTACAGAAATTTTAATAATCAAGAGAGTACTTACCTTTAATACAATATTGCTACATGGAAATTATTTAAGAGTCCTCTATTTTTGTTAGTAATTAAATTACACTCTATTTTACAAACTTATTTTGGCTATATTCCAATCACTCTCTCTTTGCTTACAAATCTTTTAATAAACTATTTGTACTGACCATCTTTCTATAGCACTCGGGTTTATGGAAAAGAAAAATGTATGACTATTTATTTTAAAATAAATTGAAAATAATAAAACAAATGTAGGTTGTACCAAGAAAAAAAAAAAATCCCAAAAAATAGAAAAACGACCAATGTTTGTTTTTGGTTTATTTCTCATATGGTAAAACACAAATAATAATAATTTCAAATAGACTAAAAGATAAAAGACTTGAAAAAAAAAGCAATTTGTTGTTGTTTTTTTTTTATTTATAAAACTCACACCTACAACTGTTAGAATAAAGCTAATGGTACTAATACAAACAAATATTTATTAAAAAAAATTCTACTCCTTTAAATCTTTTAGCATAAATAAAAAAATGAAAAATATTGTTATGAGGAAGGGGAACAGTAAAGTTCATTTACTGTTTACTTTATTTATTTTTTTGATTTTTTTCTGGTTTTCTTCCTGACACACTTCCGTTTTTAATCACTTTGTGTGGTAAATTTTAAGTGGTCTTTTATTATTTTAACTTACGTAAAGTAAAAATAATATTTTGTATTTTTTTTTCTTTGGTTTATCTTAATAGACTTCTGTTAAATATTACCATAGAAAATTATTTCATAAGTGTGGGTGTTACTTTTTATGCCAACATATTAATATGTGTAAGTTTTTTTCTATGCTCTAGAATGGTTGTTTTAAAAGAGAGGATGTTGGAAACATCCTTTTGTAAAAGCAAAAGTATTAAATATAGTAATAAAGATAGCAGTCATTTGCCTTATTGCCATTTCTGTGGCTCTATGCTTCATGTATTTGAAATTAATGCATATAGGGGGTGTAATACAATTTATTTAATATATAAAAATATATTATACATACATATGAATATAAAAACCAAGTAATAATTATTGTAGACAAATTATTTAGTTTTTAAGAGGGGGAGGATATTGTAGTTTTATTCTTGGTTATATTTTTAGTTTTTTCTTTATAACCACTATTCAAGGAGGGAATTGGGAGTGTTTATATAGGTATAAAAATAATAATAATTATTTTTTTATTTTGGATGTCTGAAGAAAACATTCTTGTATTTTATGAAATTAAATTAAGTGTAGCTTAATTATAGTGGGAAATTTTTATGGTATATAATATTTTGCAGAAAACCCAATCCGCTTAATAACAATCGATTAAAAAGTACGTACAAACCTTTAACGATTGTAGCTAATCAAATACTGAACCATTAACTGTCTAAATTTTTTTAAATTTCTTTCTCCAATTTAGTTTTTGTTTTTACTTGAAAGAAATCTAAATTTTCAAGATACATGAAGAATAAAGTAGCCAATGGAGAACTAAATACACAACTCTTTTTCGCTCTTAAATTTTTTTTAAGGAAAGAGGGAGAATAGAACTCTGAGTAACTATAATAATTCCTATCCGTTTTGGCAATTTTTTTCGTTAGGTTGATTTTTTATTTTGGTGCTTTTTTATTTTTAAAATCATTTTTTTCCGTTTAAACAATTATTTTTTTAATTTGGTTTTTTTCCTCTTTGTAACTTTTTTTTGTTTTGACGATTTTTTCTTAATTTTTCAGTTAGTCGATTTGTTTTTGTTTTTATTTTTTCATTCTGGCTATATTTTTTTTTTTTAGATTTGGTCGCTATTTGCAGTTTATTTTTTTGATAAGTCGACTTCTTTATGTTGGCTTTTTTTCAGTTTTTTTTCTTAATTTTTGAGATTTTTTTCGTGCTGGCGTTTTTCCTTTTTGGAATTTTATTTAAGCAATTTTTTCCATTTAAAAGTTTTTTTTGTTTGGTTTTTCACTAGGCTTTTTTGTTTCGTTTTCTTTTTTCCAGTTTCGTTGTTTTTTTTTTTTGCGTTTAGACATTTTTTTTTTTTTTTCATTTTGGCGATTTTTTAGTTACACTATAGAGCAAAAGTGGAGATTTTTTTTAGCTGTTTATGTTTTTAGGTGATATCTTCTTATCATATAAAGTAATGCAAAAAGTAATTAATAGTATTAATTCATGATGAATTTATTTAATGTAATGAAGAATAAAAAGTTTTAAAACTAATTTAGTTTTTGCAAAAAAATAAGATGATTTTCAAATAAAAAGTATTCAGTTTTGTACCACTTAAGAAAAATTAAACCAAAATATATTTTTAGCAAAATAATACTTTCTTTTCGCAAATTTGTTTCATAATTTAACAAGTCATGATGTTAATAAATATAAATAAAGCACCAAAACAAATTGTATCCCATAGTGCCCTTACAGTTTCTGGCTGATGTTCTAGGATTCTTAATTTCACTTTCATTTATATATTTCATACTTTTAAGTATGTTTTAGTCTGGGTTTGTTACATATCCCTCTAAAACTATCGAATCCTTATTTTAAACAAGTTTGAACATGATTTTCTACGAAAGTATTAGTATTAGATTGAAATTCGTGGTGAATATTATGACATGATATCATATTTTCTATATTTTCTTCTAGATAGTTACAGATTTTGTGGTTTTTGTCAAATATTCTCACGAGCCTTATGTTTTTTGCAAACAGTATTAATACTAGCTCTACTATTAATGAATTTGTTAGGTTTTAATGGAATCTCATATTCCCCGATCTTAGGTATTATCAAAAAAATTTTCAGCATCTCTATTAATGAATTAAAATAATCGATAATGTAGCATAATAAAAAAAAATATTTTTTACGTCTTTTTGAACATAATCATCAAGGTTTAAGTCCATGCGATTTTTTTTTTAACAATAAGCTTTGCAAAATTTGATATTTTCTTATTTTTTTATTTCCACTACTACAGGATTTTTATCAAGGTTATTTCGTAATTAATAACTTTTGCAAATTTAAAGTACCGAATAAATCACGATTATATATCCAATCAGAAAATGGTGCAAAATTGAACACTTTTATATTTTAAAGTTTTCTTAATTTTTTATGTTACACAAACAAATATATTAATATTTATTGTACATATATTTCAAATTAGACCTTGATGATTATATTCTACCATTTATATTTTAACTCCTATAGGTCGTTAAGAAGGTACCGCCGAAAAAAATAAATTAAACCAAAAAAGTGTTCACTTTTGCTCTATAGTGTAGTTAATTTGATTTTGTTTTGACTTTTTTTATTCTGGCGATTTTTTTCTTTTGGGAGTTTTTTTTCATTTTGGTGGTTTTCGATTTAAGGATTTATTTTCGTTTTGGTGATTTCTTTTTTTTGGCGATTTTTTTGTTTAGCAATTCTTTTACTATAGTGTTTTTTTCAATTTTGGATTTTTTTCGTGCTGGCTTTTTGATTTTTTGGGATTTATTTTATTTGGCGATTTTTTCTGTTTAGTTGATTTGCTTTTGTGTTGATGTTTATTTTTATTGTAGCTATTTTATTGTTTTTTTTTTTTTTTTTGGTGATTTTTATCGATTAATCAATTTTTTTTTGCTGTTTTCATGTTTGCAACTTTTTTATTTGCGATTTTTTCGTTTTAGGATTTATTTTCGTTTTGGGGTTTTTTTTTTTATTTTGGCGATATTTTGTTAAGGAATTCTTCTACTATTACTTTTTTTTCATTTTGGCGATTTTTTCGTATTTTTTGTTTTTGCGGATTTCTTTTTTGTTTTTGTGGATTTCTTTTATTTAGGATTTTACTTTCATTTATGATTTTTATTCTGAATACATCTTCGCTTTAGATTGTTTGTTTTTTTTTCCGTGTTGGCAATTTTTTTTTTAATTTTCACGACTTAATTTCTGTTTGGACTTTTTTTTTTGGTTTGGCGATTTTTATTTTTATACCCACCATCAAAAAGATGGGGGGTATATTGATTTTGTCATTCCGTGTGTAACATGTCGAAGGAATCATCAAAGACCCCACAAAGTATATATTTTGTGGGTCCTGGTTAGATTCTGAGTCGATCTAGCTATGTCCGTCTGTCTGTTGAAAGCAGGATAGAGCTCGAACGGGGCAACGTAGGAAGACGAAATTTGGCACAAATATTTGTCTTATATAAGGTTTGTTTGGGATTGAAAATGGACAAAAAAATTTATGGGCTAAAAACTATAACACAGGGTGTCCGTTTCGCACTTTTCTGCTGATATCTCTTAAACAAAAGCATGTACGACAACGAAATTTTGTATAAATAGTTTGAGGGTCGATATAAACTCGGAAACCAAAAATGGGCATGGTCTGCCCACTTTACCGCCCACCTCCCATATAAGTTGAATTTGTGTTCAAATAGTTCAAATACCAATGTAAACTCGGAAACAAAAAATGGGCGTGTTCCACCAACTTTACCGTCCACTTCCCATATAAAATAAAATTTGAAAAAGTTGATGGTGGGTATATAGATTCAGCCTAGCCGAATATAACATTCGCGCTTTTTATAATTTATTTCTGTTTTCGTTTTGAGTTAAATAGTTAAACTTCTTTGTCGTTTTTTATTTCGCGTTGTTTTAATTTTGCAAGTTTTTTTTTTTTTTTTTTTTTTTAATATGGAGATTTTTTTTTAATCTTGGTGATATTTGCAACTTTAGTGGTATTCTTTATAATATATTTTTTCAATTGTAAGATTTTTTCGTTTCAAATTTTTTTTTTTAGTTTTGACATTTTTGTTCCATTTTAGTGATTTTTTTCCTTTTAAGAAATTTTTCGTTGAGATAATTTTTCTTTTCCTTTGGGCAATCTTTTTTTAATTTTTGTGATTTTTTTTCTTTTATTTAGACAAAATTTCCTTTTAAGTATTATTGTTTGGAAAATTTTTTTGTTTTGTTTCGTTTTGTTTTTTTTTTTTTTTTTCATTTTGGCGATTTTTTTCGTTTTGGCTAGCTATGGATTTTTTTTGTTTTTGGTGATATTTTTTATTAGTATATATTTTTTTTTTTTTTTTGGATTTCCCATTTTGCGTTTTAAATTTTTGACATATTTTTTGTATTTTCTATTACTAAGATATATATTTTTTTAAATCAAAAATATAAAATAGAAAAAATTAAAATTATTTTAATTTTATGATGAAAATAGCGCTAATAGATCTAAATAATAAACTTTACATAGAATTTTTCATTTGCCAAAATAAAAAGGAACTTATGTATATATATATATATATATATATATATATATATATATATATATATATATATATATATATATATATATATATATATATATATATATATATATATATATATATATATATATATATATATATATATATATATATATATATATATATATATATATATATATATATATATATATATAAACATATATATATAAACATATAGTTTTTTTTATATGTATTAGTAATAATTTTTATCGCTTATAATTTCAATCTATTATAAAATGTTTTCAACATGAATAATTTTTCCTTTGACCACTATTAAATAATATTCCACATACGCCATAATTTCATAGTTAAAATTTGATGGCTTTTTGTCGGCACTTTTTTATATTTTCCTTTCTATCCAAATTACACTTTTAATCACATCTACATTATTTCGTTCATTTAAATGAAGGCTGGCATTTTATTAACAAACCAATTGCCCTAATTTTGTTGGGCATTTTTTTCATATTTTTCTTTGGGACACACATATACAAAAAAAAAAAAACTCTTTTTCAATAATTATTCCTTTGCTAAGTTTTTTTGTGGCAAACAGAAAAAATACTTTCTGTTTTATGTGGTACGTTTTTTTTTATAAAGAATTTTTTTTATTCTGAACAAATCACAAAAAAAAAAAAAAAAAAATCCGCAAAAAAATAAAACCTACAAAAACTAGTGTTGCCACTAAATGGGAGAAAAAAACAACAACATATAGTAAACAAAAATAAACTACTATTTGCTCCTACATATACACACACTGTAGTATATACAAACGACTATGTAAAAGCCTTTACAATTTGGAGAAACAAAAAGCTAAAAAAAAAAAATGCCAACGGAAAATAACGTGAAAAATAAAATGAAAAGGTTACCTTTAGTGAATACCATTAAACAAAAGCAACAAAAATTAAAATAGTTTTTTTCCCCTACATAAACCAACAAATTTTTTTGTATATTAAAATATGTATGTAAGGGAGTGTATATATTTGCTCAGCTTTTTTTGTTTTTTTTTTTTTTTTTTTAATCAGTTCTGTTAGTAAAAGCATTTTCTGCACATTGAATGTCAAAGTGAAAGCCTTACAAAAAAATTATATACAAGTAAGCCTACATTTACACTCATATTTATATAATTTTTATTTTATTTTATTTTTGCTTAAAAAAGTTTTATTTTATTTTTTCCTCTATGACGTTTGCTACTTTGTTGTTTTTGTTTATTATTATTTTTGTTTAAATATAAACATATTTTTACTCTATTAACTAAAAATTAAAAACAACAAAACTAAAAGTCTACTCAACCACATTAACATCATCATGGCAGCATTTCTTTACCATCATTAACACACATACATATGTATGTATGCATGTATATTAGGAGGGCTCTAAAATGAAAGGTATTAATGTTCTCAGCTTCCAGCTTCCAATTTTTACTAGTTTTGTCTTGCTATTATGAAAGTGGATTAAAAAGTAAAATATCCTTTATTCGCTTTCTAATGACCTCTTCAATGATACCCAAATTTTCATATCATTGCTATGGCGGAAATATGAAAAAACCGATTTTTTGATCCAGCTTAAGATAGGATAATGCCAGGACGATAATATTTAAAAATGACATAAGTAAATGAAGTAAATTTATATTGGAGTTAGGAACATTTAAACCTAGCATTTTTGAACCACCCTAATGTACATATAAAATTATATTTAAAAGAACCAAGAATAAAAAAACAGGTGAAAACATGTCGAAAAAAAAACACATTTAAACCAACACAACAAACAAAACTAGCAACAACAACCACCTAACAGGCCAGCAACTATTTTTTACGTTTATATAAAAAGAAAACTGTTTTTCATATACACACATACATCTTTAACTATTATTATGAGTTTGAGTGAATGTTTGTTTAAGCAAAAGCTTAAAAAATCACAAGAAGAGCACAAGGGAGTATAAAAGTTGTTTAAAAAACAAAACAAACATGTATAGTAGTATGCAAGCCTATAGTTTATGTATAGGTGCTGTGTAAATAACAGGAAATGGTTGAATAAACAAAGCTTATAAACAACAACAACCACAAGAATAACAAAAGAACAATATCATCAAAAACATAAGCATAAACAGGAATAAATAGGCTATTTTGTGTTTTGAAAACATAATGTTGAAGAAAATTAAATTTCAAACATAAAACGAAAGGAAAGTGAAATGCTACTTTGACAGGACAAAAGCTATTATTGAGAGTTTCTTTTTAAAAGGAAATATGGTTTTTGGAGTATTCTTTAAACAATATAATAAACTAATATCTAATTTATAGAAAAAAAAAAAAAAAAATTGGTAAAGATAATTTGTAAACAATTTTCAAATGTTATAATACCTAAGTTTAAACGCCTTGATGTCGAACAATAGAGTGTCCCAAGGAAAGTTTTTTTTTTTTGAGATTTCAATGTAGAAAGACCCCTTATACGATATGTATTTAGAAGCTGAATACAGAAAAAATATTTAATTTTTTTTTTTTTTTACAATTTCCTACCAGCAAACACAGGTCCGACAGACTACTTTTTTTTTGCCAAAACTTAACACGTGCAAATATAATTTTTTTAATGCAGTGTATTACAAAATAATTTTATTTTAATTTTTTTTTTTGTAACTTGTAACTTGTAAATGTGTATTTTCACTAATTTGTGAATAAAATCAAAACTTACGCATTGATTTTAATTAATTATATATTGTTTTATTTGCAACAAATGTATCTCTAGGAATAAAGAATAAAAATTAGATTTTTTATGATTTTTTGTAATTTTTTTTTTTTTTTTTTTTTTAAATTTTGTATAAAATTTAATTTTTTTTTAGAAGTTGGGCTTAATATCTCCATAACTGTTGATCGTATTAAAAAGTAATGTAAGAACGACTTGAAGTTAATTTTAATAAGAATTTTATGACATTTTTTTGGACTAAATTAGACAAGGCTATTTTTTGAAATATTCTTCAATATATAGTGCAAAATATAAAAAAAATTTTATATTTTTGAAAAATTGCCAAAAATTGATTTGTAAAGCATTTTAAATGATTTTTGCAGGAATGAAAGACCAATATATAAATTATACATTACATATGAAATAATGGCGAAAATATTATTTTAATATGCTTTTTTATGCAATTAAAAAAAGTCGTCTAAAAAATTTACTTTTTTCATAAAATTTCGACTCCTGCATTCGTTTTTGGCCGGGCAGGACGTAATTTAGTGTCAAATCGTTCTAAATCTATATTTTGATAAAACAACGTCAATAAATTTAAAAAAGCTTAAGTGACATTTATTTTATTAATCGATAAATATTAAACTTTTTTCTAAAATTCACCATTTTCGTTCAATGCTGTATGTAGGGTACAAACTTAAATCAATTCAAAATTTTTTCATTAATCATTTATGAAGCCTTATTTTTTGAAATATATAAAGAAAAAAATGTTTTATTAACGGAGCTTTGAGAAAAAAGTTAATGAATTGAACAATATTTTTTATTAGAAAATTTATATTTTTCATACTAATTTCAGAGTGCTGATTTTGAATATTTTTCACGTCTAGACGAATTGAGATAGTCCAAAAATTCTTTCAACATATTATTTTGGAATATATAGGAAATTATAGAATATTTTTAAAAAAATTTTACCTTATATACCTCAAGACTTATTCCCGAAAAACGAAAGAAAGTCGAGGCAAAAAATCAAAAATTTAAAATTCAAGTGTAAATATTTTTTTAACTGTAAGAAATAACTTACGTAAGTAAGCTTATTTTTTCTTTATCTTGTCAATTTCCAGAAATATAAAAATCTTTAAAATCGGACTTCATTTGTAGAAGTTAAGATTTTTTGAAACTTTTATTTACTCGAGGTAGTCAACTATGACATCCTGTATCTTATTGTGTTATCACAGGGTGACTACAAGATGATTTTTCTGATAGCTTAGGTCCTCCTCTACAACTCTTTCATGCAAATTAATTTAATACAACGCGTACTTTAGGAGATACAGATTTATTACCAAAAAATTTTCGTTTGATCCACTGTATGACAGGATACTATTGAACGGCGATTTCAACTTGACATAAATACCTCTACTCAATTTCTACTAGCTTTCTACTTTTTATGTGATAATTAATATTTATTTTCTATAGCGCTATTACACACCCTGGTCCTACCCGTTCCGTTTTCATCCTAAATTTTAGAGGTTGTTGAGAATATTATTCTTAAAAAATTTTAATATTTTTATTGCATGGGGAATACTATTCCCTATAGTCCTCTCAATCCCATTTTCATTTAGAGGTTGATGAAGAAGGTATTCACGTAATATTTTAAGACCTTTGATCTAATAATAATTTCATTGAAAATACTTCCTAAGTTATGTGATTATTAATATTTTCGTTGTATGGGAGGTACCGTTCTCTCAGCTCCTATCGAAAAATAAACTGGCCTGTTTGAATTATGTGATTCACTGTGATACAAGAAAGTCGTTTTAGTGGATTAACAATATACATTAAAGTGCCTTGATTTGTATGGGAACTTGCTTATCCCGTTAAGCTTTGCTACAATTTTTGATGCGATAATTAATATTTACTTTATATAGAAGCAACTATTCCCCTTCGAGCTATCCGCACTATTTAAAATTTAATATGAAAATTATTAAATGCGAAAATTATTATTTTCTTTATATAGGGGGCTATCCCTATCGCTGGCTCTATCCGTCCTATTTTTAATTCATCAATTCAATGTGATAAGAAAGTAGTTTCCACAAAATTTGAGAGCTCTCACTATAATAGTTCTTTAGATATGCCACTAAGAATATTTGACTTATATGGGGAGAACCATTTCCCCAGGTCCTATCTCTCCCATTTGTATCTAAACTTATGGAAGTTGTTGAAAAAGTTTTTCTTACAAAAAAAAAACTTTTGTTGTAATACTTTTTAAGTGGTAGATGAGAAAGATTTGTATGGGAGCTATCACTCTCCTAATTTTGTAAATTAATAATAAAATAATTTCCATAAAATCTTAGGACTTTATCTGTAATAGATCTGGAGATATGTGATATTCAATGTTTATTTTGTATGGGGCTACCATTCCGCCAACTCCTATTGAAAAATGATAGGAGCCTTTTTTCTCTGGTATTATAAAAATCGATCCAGCGGTATAGCTTACTATAAAGCCCTATCAAACACAGATGCATTTTTATAGATGGATGTCCTTTAGTCCGCTCGCTTGTCTTCTAAAAACAGTAAAACCTAAGTTCTCTTCCTGCCCACAGACCAGCTAGAAACTTGAGCTACACAAAAACAGTTGGAAAATACCTTAGTGTTCAAAAGTTACACAAAATTATTTTAAAAAACACGTTGAAACTGCTGTGTACTTATGTATAAATAATGTTGCTGAAGGGGGTCTAACTTTCAGTTAGTTTTTAAATGATTGTGTAAAGTATTTTATGCAAGTTTTTGGTATCATTGCAAAGGTTATTACTTGCAAAATAATAGTAAAGTATTAGAACTAAATTTTTCATTAAATTGATAAAAAAAAGGAAACATTTTTGTGTTTAGTGTTATTAAAAAAAAAAAAAAAATAATAATAAATAAATAATATTTGAACTTAAATAAAACCTATATTAATCAAGCTATATTTATGAAATTTTAGCATAATATAAAAAAAGTTACCCTAAAAAGAAGAGTATAAATATATGCCAATTTTTTATTGCGAAATACCCAAAAATTCCAGTTCGGGAAAAGCTTGCTTCAAAAATTGGCTTTTTTCAGAAAAATGGTCATCCTGTTGTTATAAGAGGCGTGGCTTATTAAATATTTTTTGTGTGTTTAGCGAACATAAGGAGTGAGATCGAAAAAATCTTAACACACATTTTGCCTCATAACTTTTTTCGGAATCAATATTCAAAATTTTTTTTGATCTAGTTATCATGGAAAAATACTTCAATAATTTTTAATAACAACCATGTAAATTTGTCCTTATTTTCATCAAAATAAGTGACGAAAAAGATTTACGTCCTACAAGTTATTAAAAACTTTCAAAAAATCCAAATAGGTCTTACAAATAATTGGCCACAGAATTAAATGTCGTCCGTAAAACCGTTTCTAATGTTATTAAACAGTATCAGGAGAATTTGACTATTGATGTGAAACCTAGTTCGGTAAGAAAAAATGACCACATGATACTGGGAAGGCCAGAAAATTGAGGGCATATTGAAAGGAACTCCAAACGCATCTGGTAGAAAATCAGCTCAGTTTTCTCAGTGTTTCGACTATTTGGTGCGAAAATTTAAAGCTAATGGGAAACTTGAAAACATATAAAGTTCAAAAAATTCCAAACTGGAACTCTGCAAAAAAAAAAAAAAAAATTACAACCCAAAAATAGGACTCGGAATTTAAAACCAAATTTCATACAAAAATACTCAAGCTGTATAATTGACGAAGAAACGTAGGTGCTGGCAGAATTTTCGCAGCTTTTTATTGCTGATGCTCGAAGCAATGTTGGAGATAAGTTTAAAATCCAAAAGCAGCAAAAATTTCTTACAAAATTCATGGTATGACAAGCTTTTTGCAGTTGCGGCAAAACAGGAAAGTCATTTGATACATTCGGATCTATAAATACCAAAATATGTATAAAGGAATATTTGCAAAAAAGACTTCTTTTTTTCTTAAGAAAGCACAACGTGTCCACATATTTTTGGAACCATTTGGTATCATGTCACTACGGTAAGAAAGCTCTGGAGTGGTACCAAATCAATAACATAGTTTTAGTACCAAGAGAGGTCAATTTTCAAAATTGTCCATAGCTTAGACCAGTGAAGAGATATTGAGCTCTTGTGAAAAGTGAATTCAAGAGCACAAAAAAGGTGTCCCAAAATATCGAAGATTTTAACAGAAGATGGGCACACTGTTCCAAAAAAGTGACTGAAGAAACTATAAAATCTCCAATGAAAGGGTTTTCAAAAATGGTCCACAATTTTATAATTAGTGGTTAGAACCATAAAAATTATATATTTCTGTGATCTGTGCTAAATTATCAAATGACTAAAAAAATAATGAAAACTCTAAGATCAACCGTTTCCAAGTTATTGAATATTATGTATGTTAAGAATATATAGGTATATAATCGAGGTATTTTTTTTTAATTTCAGCTTTGACATTATTGAGCTTCACAAAAAACTAAAAAAATAAAAATTAAAATAAACGAAATTCTGATAGAGTTAGCTGGGAGAATGTTAACCCAAATGTTTTTTTCTATTTTCTAATTAAAATAATATACTTAACTTTTTATCTGAACCACATAGGTATATGATTCTTGCAAGAAAATTAATTAGAATGTTGTACAGAATCCACAGAATATTTTAGAAAAATTTTAGGACTCCAAATTAAAAAAACTTTGACTTCGGTCCAAATATCTCTTAAAGTAAAAAATATATCCACAATTATAATGACTATCTATGTGCAAAATTTTTATTTCAATCATATCATAAATGAAATTTTAGCGATTTAAAAAAAAAAAAAAAAAAAATAATAAATAATTCATACCCGAGGTGACCAACTTTGAAGGTCCACCCCCCGTCTCCCAAACCTCCTAAGGACCTATGCTCCTCCAAATCAATTGGAATACACCTCAAGATTGTCCATGAGAAATTTCATTCAAATAAATCCAGCAGTTCTATAGTTACAAATTTATTTCCAAAAAAAATTCGTTTTGGGACCATTGTGCATTAGCCAAAAGCACAAGTTCTAATGAATTTTAATTGCAAAAATTATTAAATCATGCAATGAAAAGTAATTGAAAAAAATTACAAAATTAATTAAAAAATGTAAGAAGCAAATTGAGAAAACATATTTGATTTGAAAATGAAAGATTTTATGCAAAAAGAACAAAAATAATTATAATAAAAAAAAAAAACAATATTCTAAATATTTTCAAAATTTATATAACATTAATTCAAATTTTATTAAATGAATTTATTTCCTTAAAAATTGTTTAAAAGTCTAAAATTTTTTTACTTTTGAAATTTTTTAAATACAAAAAATATAAAAGTATCTAGTTGCCTTGAAGAATAATAAATCCTTTTATTATGAAATGTGTTATCAAATCTAATTATATATATTTAAAATTTGTACATTTATTAATTTATTAAATCTATTGTTAATTTATTTACATAATTTTATGCAAAATCATATATTAAAACAAAAAAGTTATGAAACGTTAATAATAAAAAGCTTGAAGACAATAGAGTAAAGGATTAAATCAGACAACATTAACAGAAATTAATAAATAATAAATATATATATAAACTATAATCTAGATTATTTTATTTCTAATATCTATTACTATATATAAAAACAATTTCATATGTAATTTTGTTTAAACTGTTCCTGAAAACTATTTGAAATATTCCTATCAATTGTAATTATATAATCAATCATAGCATTTGTCAATCATCTGTAACTATAATTTATATAATTTTATATAAATACATTTTAATCACTACATATATGAAAACATATACTTTATATGTTTATTGTGCACTTGTTATGCTTTGTCAAGTATTCACAAACATTTATAATAACATAACATTGTTTAAAATAATATTACAAAGAGCATATGACAAATCCATCTATAACAATCAATGCTGTTTTATATATTTACATATTAAGTATGTGTGTATGTATTTTCAAATAAATACTCGTATAATAATTTAGTATATTTTACATTAAAACACTTAAAAAACACAAATGCTATACACACACATTTGTAAATGCATTAAGAGCATAAACTTAACAGTTACAAATACCACAAACATTAACAATTATAGTAGCATACATAAATGTACACAATCAAATAAATAAGCAGCAGATCGACAGAAAAGCAGACAAACTGTTATGATTCCCAAATAATAAAACTTATTAATTGTTAAAAAAAACGAAGGTTAAATGAAAAGTTAGTTAAAACTTTAAAATATTATAAAATAAACGATTTTTGTGATTTTTGCAAAAAAGGATATATGTCCAGCATTCAAAATATTTGGGTTATAAAAATTATTTTCACTCTATAAGAAACTCTATCGAAATACACAAGTTTTTATAAAAAAATATTAATAAAATATTGAATCCTTCACAGTAAAACAGGATCAAGAAAAATTAAAAAAATACAGGAAACTTATTCTTATTATATTAAACATATTTTGTATTAAATGCTGTTGAAAATAATATAAAATTTTTAAAAAATTAATAGTTTATGAAAAAAGGATATATGACAAACTTTTAAAATATTTATTTAACAAAACAAATTTTTATTTTATATCAATCTCTAGTAAAAAATATAAGTTTTTATGAAAAAAATTTAGCAAAATTTTAAGTCCTTGTTAGGAAACAGGATCCAGAAAAATTAAAAGGTACTTAAAATTTATTATAATTACAACAAATATATAATTTAATAATTAATATATCTAAAAAAAGGATATATAACAAACCTTGACAATATTTGCTTAATAAAACATATTTTTATTTTATTGGAAATTCTACCTAAAGACACAAATTTTTATGTCAAAAAAAAAAAAAAAAACAAGATTTTAAGTTTTTGTTACCAAAAAGGATGCCGAAATGTAAAAAGCTGCGGAAAATTAATTATAATTACAACAAAGGTATTAAGATCTAAACAGTATTGAATATAATATAAAAAATTTTAATAATTTCATAATTCTAAAAAAAGGATATATGATAAACCTTAAAAATATTTGCTTAACAAAACATATTTTTATTCTAGACATTTTTATATAAATTTTTTATGAAATTTTATATTATTGCTATGAAAAAGAATACAGAAAGATTAAAAGTTATTAAAAATTTATTATAATTAGAGCAAATGTATTAAGATTTAAAAATTGTTGAATTAAATTCAATAATTTAATATTTCTAAAAAAAGGATATATAACAAACTTCGAAAATATTTACCTAACAATATAAATTTTTATTTTCTTGGAAACTATATCTAAAAATACTAGTTTTTATGAAGAAATTCTAACAAAATTTTAAATCCTTACTACGAAAAGGATACAGAAATATTAAAAAGTGCTCAAAATTTATTATAATTACAATAAAAATATTAAGACATAAACAGATTGAATATACGAGTAATATAAAAGATTTTAATAATTCCATATTTCTAAAAAAGGATATATGACAAACTTTGAAAATATTTGCTTAACAAAATTCATTTTTATTTCTTTGGAAATTCTATCTAATTATACTAGTTTCTATGAAAAAATTATAACAAAATTTTAAATCCTTGCTACGAAAAAAGATTTAGACATTTTAAAAAGTGCTTAAAATTTATTATAATTTCAAGAAAAGTATTACAATTTAAATACTAATGAATATAATATAAACAAATTTTAAAAATTTTAAATTTCTAGAAAAAGGATATATGAAAAAGTTTTAAAATATTTGCCCAATAAAAAATATTTTTATTTTACTAGAATGTTTATGAAATTTTAAGTCCTTGTTACGAAAAAGGATCAAGAAAAAATAAAAAGTGTTCGAAATTAATTTTAAACACAACAGGTATGTTTAGATTAAAATACTGTTGAATATAATATAAAAAAGTTTTAAAAATTTCACATTTCTGAAAAAGGATACATACTTTCAAAATATTATCTTGACAAAAAATATTTTTGTTTAATAGAAAACTCTATCAAAAATTACATGTTCTTATGAAGAAATTTTGAAAAAAATTTTGATTTATTGTAATGAAAAAGGATCAAACAAAATTAAAAAAAATTTTTAAATTCATTCTAATTACTAAGAAAGTGTTTAGACTTAATCCGGTTTGAAAAATTTTGAAATTTTTTTTTTTCAAAAAAAGGATATACGACAAACTCTTACATTTTCAAAAATGTTAAGAATATTTTTTATGATAATAATATTTTACATAAAATTACAAGTTGCAGGACCTAAGAAAATTTAAAAATTAAAATTTGGATAAAAAAATGTATCTTTAAATTATAATATGGAATTTTTTGCACAATATTTTGTTTACCTTCTTAAATAAATTAAAATTATTGTTAGAAGATGTAAAATTCTTAATTTTTTGAAAAAGGATATATGGCGAACTTAAAAAGTATTTATTTTTTCAAAAATATTTTTATTGTTTATGATACTTCATCCAAAGGCACAAGTTTTTGTAAACAAAATTTTTCAAAATTCCTTATCCTTACAGAAAAAATGTTTGAAATAACATTAATTACTGCTTAAAGTTTGTTTTAAATAAATTAGAAATATTTATAATTGAATACTCTTTAGAATTAAATCAACAAATTTTAATAATTTTATATTTCTTAAAAAAGGATATATAAAAAACTCCTACATTTGTAAAAATTTCCAAGAAATTATTTTAGGGATGTAATAATTTAAACGAATTTACAAGTTTTTAGGAGAAAAAATTTGCAAAAAGCATATCATTTCATAAGAAATTACGAAGTTAAAATTATAAATTCTTTTAAAATTATTTAAATTTTAATTTATTTTCTTGCAAATTTGAATTTTGTTGAAGAAATTGTAAAAATTGTTGATGTTCGAATAAAGGATATATGGCAAACTTGTAAAATATTGGTATTTTAGGAAATATTTCAATTTCTTATAAAACTTCTGCCAAAACATCAAGTTTTTGTAACCTATGTTTTTCAAATTTCCTTATCCTTGCTGCAAAAAAGCTTGAAATGAAATGAATTACTGCTTAAAACTTTATTTAAATAAATTAGAGAACTTTATATTTATATATTATTCAAAATTATATTAATAAATTTTAAAAATGTTTTACTTCCCAGAAAAGGATATAAGACAAACTCATATATTTGTAAAGATTTCCAAGAAATTTTTTAGGAATCTAATAATATAGAGGGATTTACAAGTTTTTAGAAGGAAAAATTTGAAAAAAAACACATGCTTTCATAAAAAATTACGAAGTTGATAGTAGAAATTCTTTTAAAATTATTTAAATTTTAATTTATTTTCTTGCAAATTTGAATTTTGTTAAAGAAACTGTAAAATTTGTTGATGTTCGAAAAAAGGATATATGGAAAACTTGTAAAATATAGGAGTTATAAAAATTATTTTTATATCTTGTAAAACTTTTGTCAAAAGCACAAGTTTTTGTAAACAAAATTTTTCAAAATTTCTAATCCTTGCAGAAAAAAGGTTTGAAATAACATTAATTATTGATTAAAATTTGTTTTAAATAAATAAGAAATGTTTATATTCGAATACTATTTAGAATTACATCAACAAATTTTAAAAATTTCTTATTTCTTAAAAAAGGATATAAGACAAAATTTTACATTTGTAAAGATTTAAAATATATGTTTAGGAATTTAATTATTTAGATGAAGTTACAAGTTTTTAGAAGAAATAATATGCAAAAAGCACATGTTTAATAAAGAATTAAGGAGTTTTAATTAGAATTTTATTTAAAATTATTTAATTTTTAAATTATTTTCTTGCAAATGTGAATTTTGTTGAAAAAAATGTATAATTTGTTGATGTTCGAAAAAAGGATATATGGCAAACTAGTAAAATATTGGTGTTATAAAAAATATTTTTATTTCTTATAAAACTTCTGCCAAAAGCACAAGTTTTTGTACAAAATTTTTTTCATAATTCTTAATCCTTGCTGCAAAAATTTTTGAAATAAAATTAATGATTGCTTAAAATATAATTTAACTAAATCAGAAATGTTTATATTTGAATATTATTCAAAATTCTGTAAACAAATTTGAATAATTTTATATTTCTTAAAAAAGGATATATGACAAACTCCTACAATTGTAAAGATTTTAAAGAAATTTGGATGGCTTATAATAATTATTACAAAAATACATGTTTTTACAGGAAATTTTATATAAGTTAATATTTTATTTATTTATATAATATTTTTATTGGAAAAAATTTATAAATTCAAAATTGTTAAAAATGTAATATATTTTAATTTATTTCCTTTCCAATTTAAATAAAAAAAAAGTTAAAATGGATTTAATTTTAATTTGTGTAAAAAGGATATATGGAGAACAAGTAAAATATTTTCTTTATAAAAAATATTTTTATCATTTGTAAAACTTTATACAAAAACACAAGTTTTTATCAGAAAAAATTTTCAGAAATTCTTAATCTTTAACACAAAAAGGCGTTATAAAATTTTACTTTGTTTTAAAATAATTTTGCAAAATCATAAATCCTTGCAACTCAAATGCATTAAATATTTTGTTGTGGATTTCCAACTAAATTTTTACTCCTATACTCGCATGTGTAAATATGTTTATATGTAAGTGTATATTCAAAAATACAAATACACGTATGCATGTATGTGTATTTATATGTGTTTGTATGTTAAGTAGTTATAAAAGTCTTTTGTATAAAAGGCAATTTTCATAGGAAATTATTTGCAAAACCAACTTTACCAACTTTATGGTAATGTTGTTGTTGCTATTATTGCTATTGAATATTTACAAACAACAACCTATACATGCATACATGTTTATTTATATATACACAATCCACACAAACTCATGTAACTACATTTTTGTTTACATACAATTGCACACAAAGCAAAATGTCTTTATGCATATGAATTGAAGAATGAATGAGTGAATGAGTGAGTGAATAAATGTTTGAATGTTATAAACGAAACATACCAATCAATCGATAATGTTAAATACAATCATATTAATTCTATATTGAACTATAAATACACTTATGTATGTATAATGTTTATGTTCATATATGTTTTTGAAATTGTTATTTATATTTTTGTGTAATAGTCTATTTAAATGTGAGAATGAAAAATGAAACCAACTGATTTTTTTGCTTTTGATTTATATAAATAATTCACTGTAAAGGAAAAGTGATATTTAGTTTATCCTTATATCAGTGATTGGAAATGCGTTAATTTGCTAGCAGTCCAGAGTGGGGTTAAATGTAAAATTTTTGTTAATAAATCTATATCTCCTAAACTACTACTCTGATTGACTTGAAATGTATGGAAGAGTTGTAGAGGAGGATCTAATCTTTCATAAAACATATCTTGTAGTCACCCTGTGATAACACGAAATAAGTTACAGGGTGTCAAAGTTGATTACTTTGAGTATGTAAAAGTTTAAAATATCATAACTTGATTTGTAAGTCCGCCTTTCACTAATACCATTAATAAGCCAATTAGTGAAAGCAACTGTGATGACATACCAATATTAAAGTGTGATTTTAATGCACAAATTAGCTCTGACAACTCCAATCTAAAGTCAGTTATGGGCACCCACACACTTGGTCGCAGAACCGAGAATAGAGAACTTTTCCTTGATATGGGTGCGACGAACAACTTAGTTGTACACAGAGGAATACACAAGGCAACTTGGGTAGCTCCGGACTAAATAACGGAGAATCAAACACGCCACGTTGCGATTAGCAGCAAATGGTGAAGCGAGGTGAAGCGTAGTGCCCGGCGGGACAAAAGAGCAATGAAGCAAAAATTGCAGTGGAAAGGCGCTTAATTGAATTTTAAAATTTTAAATTTTGTAATAAAATTGGATACCGAATAAAAATAGACAAAATTATGTATCAATATCAATTAAAATCTTTAAGCTAGGTTATGTTGTTCTCTTACAAGGAGCTGTCAAAGTTAAGAATTTTTGAAAAATAGTAAAAAATTAAATTTTCATCAGACTTCAGTGTATTTATTTTAAATAAAAAGTCTTTAAAAGTAAAAATTTGAAAGAGAACCATCAACTTCTGGTATTTAACTGTACTTTTCTTCAAGTATTTGTAAATTATATTTTGTCCTAATATTTTTTTTATTTTTTTTTTTTTAAATTGTCCTAAAATACACAAATTTTAAATTTTCATGGAATGGAACTTAAAATTTTACTGGATGTTTGTTCTGAAAATTTTCTAAAGAATATTCTATATTGTCCGCTTTAATATTATGAAAAAAAATCGTGCGTATATTTAGCCCGATTTGAGAAAATAACTTTTTTTTCAAAAAAACTCCAGCAGATTTCATACAAAAAACAGCTTAAAGACATTTTCTTTGCTTTATAAAGCATGAAACAGTGGGGAAGAATCGAAATAAATCTGTAACTTCTAATCGGCTGGATGGATTTACATGAACGTAGCAAAGGACGGTATCATTTTTAGCTTAGAAGCAGGATCCAATACACGCTTCAGGAGCGGAACTATGGGGGTTCAAAATAGGGTACTAGTGTCATTGAAAATGTTTAACCAGCAGTGAATTTTGTTCCTTAATTTTTATATATCCTTAAAGCCTTTGATAAGTCCTTTAGAAAACAATCTTGCATGTACTACTTATCTTATATATTTTTCGAGTTATATGCATTTGAAATTTCAATAATCTCAATTTTACTAGATCTTGGTTAAGATTTTTCCATATATAGCGAAATATTTTCAACCGATTTTATTATGTTTTATATAGTTGTTTAAAAAGCAAAATTATCTATCGAAATTTTGAGTTCTTATCTTTATTGAGTCAAAAGTTAAACGATTTTGAATTGGAAAGTTTTCAAAAATTAACAAACAGACGGATATATGGGCGGACATTAGAATTCTTTAAAAAAAACTCTTGAAATTGGAAAAATATTTTTTTCCCACTTCTTGATTAATATGGAAACCAAATGAAGGTATTAAAATTTTGATATCACCTTTCCCTGATTTAAGTGGAATTTTCGACTCATTTAAACTAAATGTATAGACGGACAGACGGACAGACGGACATTGCCATGCAGCCGAACAATTCTTTAGAATTCTAAAAATGCATTATTTTACTAACTAATAAATAGAAAAAATAGAATGCGATCATAAAAATTAACCTTTTCCTGAATTAAGCGTCATTTTCGTCCCATTTAACCCAAATGTATAGATGGACGGACATTATCATTCAGCCAAAAAAAACATTTTATAATTTTAAAAATTTAATTTTTACTTATTAATAAATAGAAAAATTAAATGTGATCATTAAAGTGTTGATATCACCTTTTCCTGAATTATACATAATTTTCGACCCATTTAACTCTAATGTATAGACGGACGAACAGATATTACCGTTCTGCTAAAAAAAATCGTAAAATTCTAAAATTGATTTTTTTTTACCTTACCATCAATAAAGAAATAAAACGTGTTCATTAAAATATTGATATAACCTTTCCCTGAACTAAACGCCATTTTCGACCCCTTTTACCCCAATGTGCGGCGATATGTACAGGTTTATAATAATTCAAACTATAGTCTAATTTATAATCGAGACTATATTCTAGTCTACAATCTAGACTATAGTCTAGTACATAATCCAGACTATAGAGTAGTCTATAATTCAGACTATAATTCAAACTATAATCTAGTCTAGTCTATAATTCGATCTATAGTCTAGTTTATAATCCAGACTGTAGACTAGTCTATAATCCAGACTATAGAGTAGTCTATAATCCAGACTATAGTCTAGTCTAATCAATAATCCAGATTATAGTCTAGTCTAAAATCCAGACTTTGGTGTAGTCCATAATCTGGTCTATAATTCAGACTATAGTCTACTCTATAATTCAAACTTTAGTCTAGTCTATAATTCAAGCTGTAGTCTTGTTTATTGTCCAGACTATAGTCTAGTTTATAATGCAGACTATAGTCTAGCCTATAATTCTAACTATAGTCTAGTTTAAAGGTTTTAAAGGAAACAAGTCTCCAGGAGTCGATGAGGATGCAGCGGAGTTATTGAAGTGCAACCCAGTCCTTATTGGAAGAACGAGAATTTGTCCAGTGAACTGGTTGTGGGTGTTTTTATAAGCATATCGAAAAAGGGCGACCTCACAGATCCTAATAACACTGCTTTGTGTGATTAACCCAATGATTGCCCAGATAATTGCCAGAAGGATCTCAGATAGAGTGACACTAGCTTTGCGGCAGGAACCAACTAGATTCCTCCACAGAAGTCTACCATCGACTACATAAACAGCCTATCGTAAAACAGTTTGTAGAATAGCTTTTACCACTGTATCTGTTTCATAGACTTTGAGAAAGCCTTAGATGAACTTAATCACGGTGTCATCTGGAGCGCACTGTCATGCAAGAAAATTCCTCGCAAACTCGTACGCCTTATTGAGATTGTAGACCGCAATGCATCGTGCAGATATAAATATGGCAAACTAATGAGTAGAACAGTGGATGTAAGTGTACGTCATGGCTGTGTTCTGTCACCACTTTTATTTAACATAGTTTTAGATACAATCCTTGGAAAAGCCCTCAAAAATGGCAAGTGGATAATGTGGAACTTGCAAGGTCGTCTGAATAACTTTGATTATGCAGAGGATATATTTTTTTTGGCACACAACTTCTTGGATCTTGCATTGGATTTACGAAGCTTAACGTTAGCAGCGGAAGCAGCAGATTTGAAAATCAATGTAGCGAAGATAAAAACTCTCCGTATTAATGCGACCTTTTAGGATCGATTTGTAATAGGTACAAAGGAAAGAGAAGATGTCACCCAGTTCTGTTATGTTGGGAGTAATATATCCAGAAACGGAGGATCGGGCGAGGATATTAATAATCGTTTACAAAAATCGCGTTAGACATTTGGCCACCTTAGAGCCATATGGAGCTCATCATCTTTGTCTCTGCGTACGAAAATTGTAATATGTAATGTAAATATTAAATCAAATGTGAAGAAGACCAATTGAAAACGAAGTAACCAGCAGCGGAAAGAGTTGAAGTGAAGTGAAGGATTTGGAACAGAATAGAGATTTGTTCAAGAAATTTATTGAGGCCCTATGCTCCTTGTAGGAATCACGGGAACTTACATATTCCTAAACGAGTTTCACGGAATTTCAATACCAAGATTTTCGAGACATTTGTGTTAAAAGAGAAATATGTTCATTGGACTATTGACTTCAAAATGGGCTTCATTTCAACATACAGATGGACAGACAGAAGACACACATATATTCTCAAAAGTTATTTTTAATTATAACAACCACGAATATTATTAAATTTGAGGCCTTGGATATATATTAAAAAATTTTCGTGTAAAATGTTGGACTTAAATATACCCTTCATTTTATATGAAGGATATACAAATATTATAAACAAAATTTTTCAAAAAGAAACATTTTGAATAAAAAGTATTAATTATTTAAATAAGATTTTGCAGCAGTTTATTTAAAAAAGTACTAGTTTTCAAAATATCAAAATGGAATTAAAATATTTAATTTTTTACAATAATTTAATCCCTTTTTTCTCTGCTCAGTTGGTCTCCTTAAGCATTATTCTTAGATGCACAAACTAAAAGCACTAAAATCGTCTTCTAAGGATTCACTTACGAGTAATATTGACATTATAGAAATTATTCTACTTATAAAACGAATATTACAAATATTATTTCATTGGCAAACATTTAACAATTCTCTTTAGTGAAAATTAAAATATTTTTAAAAGGGAGAAAATTTGCAATATAAAGGTTAAAATATTTTAAGTACAGAAGACTGTGGTCAAAGAAAGAGAATATTATATTAAAGATTAAAAATTTACCTTAAGGTAAATATATACGATAATAAATATTTGCATAAAATTAAAAGTAAATTAAATATAAGATTATGATAAAATAATTACTAATCTTGAACAGATTAAAAATTATTTTGTTTGTTTTAATAAGACTTTGATTTTTTTCTATGTAAGTTTAATTTAATTAAGATATAAAGCCGATTTGGTAAAAATATTTTTGAGCAAAAAAAATATTACATACTAATAAACTTTATATAAAAGCCTAAAAGTATACTTAATATTAATTATGTGTATGTACATATAACAAAATATATCAAGGCGTATGAGTTATATTTAAATAAAAGTTTATTAGCAAATTCTTATTTTTTTTTTTATTTAAAAAATAATAATTTTGTTTAAAAGTGCTATAAAAATATTTGTTAATTCATTAATATTATTTTCTAAATCTTTTATATTAAAAAAAAGAAGAAATTCCCTTTTTAATCAATCTAAAATCTTAAGAGAATTTCAAGATCTATTAAACTTTTCGATTGAAAACATAACAAAAATAAAAACCAATATCAAAATTAAGATAAAATGAAATAAAAAATACCACCAACAAAAAGAACAAAAACTTTGATAAACTACAAAAAAGTGAAAACAAACAACTTTCACCACTATTTATTGGCAAACAATACCAGGCAATACTAACAACAAATATAAAATAAGATTCAATACATCATAAATAAAAATAAAATAAAAAAAACTTTTCAGCCACATAAACCAATAACAACTTCACACCTTACAACAGCCAAAGACACAAAAAAAAAAAAAAAAAAAACTTTTAGCGTTTAAAGGTTTTAAAACCAAACACCTCCTACCCCAAAAAGGAAACCCAAAAACTAACAAGTTTAAAAGAGAAACAGATACATTTAGATAAACAGCAGCCTCAGAAGCAGAAAAATGACTCAGTAGCTTTTACAGCAAAATGAGCAAATATATCTTTATCTATAAGGAAACCAATTGAAAGTCATTGATGTGTAAAATATATGTTTTTACCATGAACTTACACTTTTCAGGTTTTAACTTTCTTTTGAAAAAAAAAAAGAAAACTTTTCCTTATAGTTTTTGTTATAAATAAGAAAAAAATTACAGATCTTTTTTTGATTATTACATCTACATAGATAAAATATTGTATATGGAGAATAAAGCAAATAATTTATTATTTCTACAAGTTTTAAGAAAAGAAACTAAATAATCAAAACACTTTTTATATAATAAATAATAAATTTAAAAAAATATTGTTTCAAAGTTTTAAATTGTTAAAGATTTTAATTTGTGTAAAGAAGTAGAAAATAATTTTAAAATAATTTAGAAACCTCAAAGCAATTAAAAAAAAAAAATAAAAATAAACCTATACACAGCATAAACTTTTAATAAATATCTTACTATTTAAAAATAAATATCTGTAATCAGAGTCCATCAGGCAAAAAATTAAATGAAATACACTTGAGATATAAATTGAGTGGAAACCCCCAAACTAAATGTTTATAATAACTAATGTCTAATAAAAAGAAAAATAATAATAATAATGGAAAATATTAAGCACTTAAATGTTAATTATTTAGAAAGCCATAAGAGTTCTAGGGGAAAACATAAAAAAAAAAATATATAAAAAATCTACAAACATTTTTCTTTTTATACAACTCAAAACCATGGAAATTTGTTTCCTTAAAAGAAAAAAAAAAAAAAAAAAAAAAAACTGAACCACCTACAGGCTAAACTTATTTTTTAATATGGCATATAATTTTTTATGTTTTAATACCAAAATAGTAACTATATATGTATGTTTGTATTTACTACATTTGTAGGTTGTTGTTTGCTTTTGTTGTTAATGAAAATCTCTTGATGAGCTTAACAATAAGAATAACAAGTAATAAATATACAAAGACACACACATACACAAACACCAACATTTATATTACTAGGAGTAATGGAAAAAAATCTATGTTTTTCATGAAAACAAATTCATAAACAAAACTCAAACATTTAGACAAAAACCCCCTACAAATACATCATATACAAAGTGATTAAGTCATTTGTTGTTTAAGCTACAAAGAATATATATGTATGTATGTTTGTAATTCAGTGTGTATATAGATATAATCCCTTTGTATGTTTGTGCTATTGTTGTACTTTATAACATAAATCTTTAACACTACTCAGTATGTAGTGGTCGAAGTACTATGTATAAAGAACAAAAACCCGTTATTTTATTTATATATAACTGAGATTGTGTGTTGGTGTTAAAGATTTCTTTTTCATATGTTTGTTGTATTTGCTGGCTAAAGATATTTTATTTATATTTCATATACACAGAAACATACTACATTTGGTATTTTTCTTTATGAAAATGCAAAAATATAAATAAAAAGAAAACCAACACTAAAGTAATAACTTTGTTATAATAATTTGTTTTGTTGCCTGAGCTGTTGTTGGTGGTGGTTTTGTATTTGCTGCTGTGTTACTACCATACTCATTGTATATGTTGGTATAATAATTTTCATGCTGTTTCTTTTTTTTCTTTTTTAACTTGTAGTTGTTACAATTTGACCTAGTGAGATTTATGTGCAATTATGATTTTGATTAAGTAAAAATCAACCTTATTTGTTGTTGCTTGTTTTTTTGTGTGTGTATTACTTTTGGTATTATTACATTTATTACATTTTGTTTTGGTTACTTTGCAATTTATATGTTTTCGTATTTGAAGTTTTATTTACTTTTTTTCCTTGATTTTGAAAAAACTTTTCTATTTTGGTAGGATTTATGTGCAAAGTTTTTTTTTTTCTTATAAGAATTTAAAATTTATAAAAAAGTAAGATATTTATAAAAAACATTATAATTATATTTAAAGATTCTGCAAAGAAGATATAAATACTTAAAGAGTTTTTAGATTATTAAAAAAATTAACTTGATAGAAGCGAAGCTATGTTATAATCTATACTAAAAGTTCAGTCTAAACTGTAGTCTAATTTATAATCTATTCTATTGTCTAAACTATAGTCTAGTCTATAATCTAAACAATAGTCAAGTCTATAGTCTAGACAATAGTCTAGTATATAATCTCAACCGTAGTCTATAGTATAAACTATAGTCTAGTCTATGAAATATACTATAGTCTAGTCTATAGTTAAGATTATATTTGGGACTATGGACTAAACTATACTAAAGTCTTGGTTAGGTTGTAAGGATGACTATATTATATGCTATAGTCTAGGCTATAGCATAAACTATAGTTTATCCTATAGTATAAACTATAGTCTAGTCTATAGTATAAACAGTAGTCTAGCATATAATATAAACTATAGTCTATTCTATAGTCTAGAATATAGTATAAACTATAGTCTAGTCTATAGTATAAACTAGAGTTTAGCATATAGCCTAAACTTTAGTCTAGTCTATAGTATAAACTATAGTCTAGTTTATAGTCTAAACTATAGTCTTGTGTATAGTCTAAAATATTGTCTTGTGTATATTATAAACAATAGTCTAGCCTATAGTCTAAACTATAGTCTAGTCTATAATATAAACTATAGTCTAGTCTATAGTCTGAACTATAGTCTAGTCTATAGTATTAACTATAGTCAAGTCTATAGTATAAATTATAGACTAGTCTATAGTATAAATTATAGTTTAATCTATAGTCTAAACTTTAGTCTAGTCTATAGAATAAACTATAGTCTAGTCTATAGTATAAATTTTAGTGTAGTCTATAGTATAAACTATAGTTTAGTCTATAGTTTAAACTATAGTCTAGTCTATAGAATAAATTGTACTCTAGTCTGTAGTCTAAATTATAGTCTAGTCTATAGTATAAACTATAGTCTAGTCTATAGTCTAAACTATAGCCTAGTCTGTGGTCTAAACTATAGCATAGTTTATAGTCTAAACTATAATCTAGTCTATGGTATAAACTATAGTCTAGTCTATAGTATAAACTATAGTTTAGTCTATAGTCTAAACTATAGTCTAGTCTATAGAATAAACAATAATCTAAACTATAGTCTACTCTATAGTCCAAACTATAGTCTAGTCTATAGTATAAACCATAGTCTGGTCTATAGTAAATAATATAATCTAGTCTATAGTATAAGCTATAGTTTAGTCTATAGAATAAACTGTGGTCTAGTCTATAGTCTAATTTATAGTCTAGACTATAGTATAAACTATAGTCTAGTCTATAGTATAAACTATGGTCTAGTCTATAGTGTAAACTATAGTTTATTCTATAGTCTAAACTATAGTCTAGTCTATATAATAAACTATAGTCTAGTCTATATTATAAATTATAGTCTATTTTATAGTATAAACTATAGTTTAGTATATAGTCTAGTCCATAGAATAAACTGTAATCTAGTTTATAGTCTAAACCATAGTCTGGTCTATATTCTAAACTATAGTCTAGTCTATAGTATAAACTATAGTCTAGTCTATAGTTAAGATTATATTTGAGATTATGGACTAAACTAAACTATAGTCTAGGTTAGGTTCTAAGGATGACTAAATTATATGCTATAGTCTAGGCTATAGCATAAACTATAGTTTATCCTATAGTATAAACTATAGTCTAGTCTATAGTATAAACAATAGTCTAGCCTATAATATAAACTATAGTCTATTCTATGGTCTAAGCTATAGTCTAGGATATAGTATAAACTATAGTCTAGTCTATTGTATAAATTATAGCTTAGCTTATAGCCTAAACTATAGTCTAGTCTAGAGTATAAACTATAGTTTAGTCTATAGTCTAAACTATAGTCTATAGTATAGTCTAGTTTATAGTCTAAACTATAGTCTTGTGTATAGTCTAAACTATAGTCTTGTGTATAGTATAAACTATAGTCTAGTCTATAGTCTAAACTATAGTCTAGTCTATAATATAAACTATAGTCTAGTCTATAGTCTGAACTATAGTCTAGTCTATAGTATAAACTATAGTCAAGTCTATAGTATAAACTATAGACTAGTCTATAGTATAAATTATAGTTTAATCTATAGTCTAAACTTTAGTCTAGTCTACAGAATAAACTATAGTCTAGTCTATAGTATAAACTATAGACTAGTCTATAGTATAAATTATAGTTTAATCTATAGTCTAAACTTTAGTCTAGAATATAGTATAAACTATAGTCTAGTCTATAATATAAACTATAGTCTAGTCTATAGTCTGAACTATAGTCTAGTCTATAGTATATACCATAGTCTAGCCTATAGTACAAACTATAGTCTAGTCCATAGTATAAACCATAGTCTAGCCTATAATATAAACTATAGTCTAGTCCATAGTATAAACCATAGTCTAGCCTATAATATAAACTATAGTCTAGTCTATAATATAAACTATATTCTAGTCTATAGTATAAACTATAATCTATTCTATAGTATAAACTATAGTCTAGTCTATTGTTTCAACTATAGTCCATTCTATAATCTAAAATATAGTCTATAGTCATAAGTTTATTCTAGTCTTTAGCCTAGTTTTTTTAATACATTAATTTATAGTTAAGTAAATGTTAACTAGTATTGAAACTTGAGTGACCTGTTAAAAAATCATTCATTTGTATTGAATTTGTGATTTTATAAAAGTCTATAAGTAAAACAAAAATGGAAAAATGAAATGTTAAGTCCAAAATATACAATGTCAGCAGCAAGTAAAACCTCAGAAAAATGTTCTGTTTTATTGAGATACTTTTCTTTTGATAAGCTAACGAAAACCATTTCAGTGCTCTACTTTCTAGAACAAGAAGGGGGTCAGTTAAATGTCGATTTTTTTGGGGGTAAAATATTGAAGGCCACTTTGAAATTTTGCTAGTGCCTTATTTTATTTTTTCTCTATTGTATATAAGATGAAGTATTTTATTTGACAGTTAACGTATAAGAAGCCTTAAATGAAATACTAAAGACTAGATAAAGTAGAAGAAAAATATACATTCATCTTACTTAGACAAGTAAAAATAAATAAATGTTAAAGGAAAACAAAAAAAAAGATAAACATGATTATATGTAGCAGACATATTTAAGCTTAACTGAGTAAACGAAAATATATAATCTTTTCAGAGAACATTTTTAAAAATAAGAAAGCGATGACCATAGATTTCTTAAATAATAAATTTAAATCTAAAGAAGATAACTCCGTAAAGGAAAGAGATGTTAATTCTAACGAACTAATTCGTTTATTGTATTTCAAGAACATATTTTGTTTTCTATTATTTTTTTGGTTTCGCTAAAAGTCACCGAACTGAAATCTCAAGAAAATTATATTCCAAACAAATTTTAATAATTTAATAAAGGAATATTTATGTTTTTTTATTTTTACAATTTCTTATTATTACTGGTATCTTAATGGCTTTATTTTTATTTTTTTTCTCGATTCGTCTTCGGTTTTTATTTTTAGCACCTGTAATTTTATTATGATATTTTTTTATATCATTTCTAAATTAAGATTTTCAACACCAGCTATATAATGACAATAACCTTACGTTTTTTTTTTTCCATTTATTTGGGCGACTGGGTAAGAGGAAGCTAATTTTTTTGTATGTGTTATCATTTTTCTTTAAGGACATTTCTTATATTGCCATAAATACCGCTATAAACTTACAAAATATGCGGCAATTAAATGTCAACTCAATTAGTATCTGTGGTAGCAGCCACATAAGCGGTTTATGCCAGTATGTATACTTATGTATGTATTGTTGAGTGGCCATAAAAATAATGTAAGTCGTTGTCAAATTAATAGCTTTTGTGATAAATTTCTAATACATTTATTTAGTGGAGTTTATGGTCTATAAACATTTATATTTATTTATCGTGTTACACAAGTAAAAAGCTATAAAGATATGACTGGATTTTTTTTCGGTGGTTTTGGGATGAGAAGATAAACTCAGACAAATATTTTGTTATTTACCTGAGCGTATGAGTGTTAATAATTACATTAAATATTACTTATATGTCTAGGGGTGTAAAACAAATTCGTTAGAGAGTTGTTGTTTAAATCTCATTTTGTTTAAAACCATAGCATTTTTATAAAACAATTAAATAAGAAAACGAACTAAATTATAAACAAAAGTTAAGAGCAGTGAGTAGACTAGAATGTTAAATTGACTATAGGGTCGAGCTAGAAAAGACAAAATACTATATATAAAAAACTATTGTTGAGGATGTAAACCAGATTAGACTGGTATATAAAGTTAGAATATAGTGATAGCTCCCAAAATATAGATAAGACCTAAATTTAAAATTTTTAGTAGTTTAGTGTATAGACTCGGTACTAAACTATAAACTTGAATAAAGATGTTGTTGTTGCTGCTCGTCGTGCATCCACATTTCCTAGCAGAATAAGCCGCATTAGCAAACGAACGTGATGAGATCCTCAACACTACCCTTGACGATCCAAGGACCGGACAGCTGAGCAAAGACATCTGTAGGTTGGTTAATGAGGATAAGAGATGGTTAGATCACCTGAAGAACTGCAAGTTATGTACAGGAGTAGGTAAGTTGTGGTCAACAGTCCAGTCGCTCTCCAACCCCACGATGAAAGGGTCGCGATTAAGTTTGCAGAAAACACCATATCCGACCCTAAGGAATGCGTGTGCGCTGGCAATATATTGAGCACCCTGAGAGAGACAAGGCGAAAAAAACATTCTTCGAAAACTCTACAATCTTCTAGCCACGGATAGACCACAGCAGAAGTTGCAGAATCCATCAACGCCGTCAAACCATCTAAGGCGATTGGCTCAGATGGTATATCCATGCTAATGTTAAAACATCTTGGTGAGCGGGGAGTCGAGTACCTGTCAGTAGTCAATTATGCTGCACCAGTGTGGTCTTCTTCGTTGAGTAATACCAAGTGGAGAAATTTATAAAGCTGTCAAAATGCAACCTTAAAAACCGAGAAGCCATCGATTTCGCGGTTACAGGTTACCGCTTGAATATCGTTTTAGGAGACCGCCGCTTATTTCAGATAACGAGAAGAATCTGCCGCGGAGAACGAGAGTAGTTCTGGCTCAACTGAGGTCGAGATGGAGCAACAGACTCAATGCTTACTGGTCCCGCATAGATCGTGCCGTCCCCAACTTATACCCAGCATGTGGTGAGGGCCCTTATGATAACCACCATATATTCAACTGACCAGCGAACTACTTCTCTTTGTCCAATGGATTTATGGACACAACCTATGGAAGTATCACAATTCCTTGGACTTGACCTCTTGACCCCCAGACTAATAAGTGTTAAGAAGTTCTTGCTGTTACAACAACAACAAATTTGACTATAGCCTAGATTATATAACAGACCACAGACTAGATTATAGAATAGAAATAAACTATAGTATAGACTATAGACTAGACTTTTGATTGGACTATTGATTAGACTATAGACTAGATTATATACTAAGTTGTCTATAGCTTAGTATATAATCTAGATCATAAACTAGACCTTAAAGTATAATATAGACTAGACTGAAGAATAAACTATAGACTAGATTATAGACTAGACTAGATTATAGTCTAGACTGTAGATTGAACTATGGACTACAGAGTAGGCTATATATGAGATTGTGAGCTTGACTATTGACTAGACTCTAAATACATTATATATCTGATTATGAAATAAAACAGACTAGAATATAATAGAATATAGACTAGAACATAGACTAGAATATAGAGTATAATATAGACTAGAATATAGACCAGAATATAGACTAGAATATAGACTAGAATATAGACTAGAATATAGACCAGAATATGGACTAGAATATAGACTAGAACATAGACCAGAATATAGACTAGAATATATACTAGAACATAGACTAGGATATAGACCAGAATATAGACTAGAATATAGAGTAGAATATAGACTAGAATATAGACTAGAACATAGACTAGAATATAGAATAGAATATAGACTAGAACATAGACTAG
Source organism: Protophormia terraenovae (assembly GCA_951394005.1). Classification (NCBI taxonomy): domain Eukaryota; kingdom Metazoa; phylum Arthropoda; class Insecta; order Diptera; family Calliphoridae; genus Protophormia; species Protophormia terraenovae. Next base: position 120,251,647 of record OX596077.1, on the reverse strand, counting down.
AATATAGATTAGCATATAGACTAGAATATAGACTAGAATATGAACCAGAATATAGACAAGAATATAGACTAGAACATAGACTAGAATATCGACTGGAATATAGACTAGAATGTAGACTAGAATATCGATTAGAATTTAGACTAGAATATAGACTAGAATATGGACCAGAATATAGACTAGAATATAGGCTAAAATAAAGACTGTAATATAGACTGGAATATAGAGTAGAATAAAGACTAGAATATAGACTAGAATGTAGACTGGAATATAGACTAGAATATAGAGTATAATATAGACTAGAATATAGACTAGAATATAGACTAGAATATAGAATAGAATATAGACTAGAATATAGACTAGAATATAGATTAGAATATAGACTATAATATAAACTATAATATAGACTAGAATATAGCCTAGAACATAGACTAGAATATAGACTAGAATATAGACTAGAACTTAGACTAGAATATAGAGTATAATATAGACTAGAATATAGACCAGAATATAGACTATAATATCGATTAAAATATAGACTAGAATATAGACTAGAATATAGACTTGAATGTAGACTAGAATAAAGACTAAAATATAGACTAGAATATAGACTAGAATATAGACTAGGATGTAGACTGGAATATAGACTAGAATTTAGACTAGAATGTAGACTAGAATATAGACTAGAATATTGAGCAGAATATAGACTAGAATATAGACCAGAATATAGACTAGAATATAGACCAGAATATAGACTAGTATATAGACTAGAATATAGAGTATAATATAGACTAGAATATAGACTAGAATATAGACTAGAATATAGACCAGAATATAGACTATAATATAGACTAGAATACAAACTAGAATATAGACTAGAATATAGACCAGAATATAGACTAGAATATAGACTAGAATATAGACCAGAATATAGACTATAATATAGACTAGAATATAAACTAGAATATAGACTAGAATATAGACCAGAATATAGACTAGAATATAGACTAGAATATAGACCAGAATATAGACTATAATATAGACTAGAATATAAACTAGAATATAGACTAGAATATAGACCAGAATATAGACTGGAATATAGACTAGAATATAGACTAGAATATAGACTAGAATATAGACTAGAATATAGACTAGAATATAGACTAGAACATAGACTAGAATGTAGAGTATAATATAGACTAGAATATAGACCAGAATATAGACTATAATATAGACTAGAATATAAACTAGAATATAGACTAGAATATAGACCAGAATATAGACTAGAATATAGACTAGAATATAGACCAGAATATAGACTATAATATAGACTAGAATATAAACTAGAATATAGACTAGAATATAGACTAGAATATAGACCAGAATATAGACTAGAATATAGACTAGAATATAGACCAGAATATAGACTATAATATAGACTAGAATATAAACTAGAATATAGACTAGAATATAGACCAGAATATAGACTGGAATATAGACTAGAATATAGACTAGAATATAGACTAGAATACAGACTAGAATATAGACTGGAATATAGACTAGAATATAGACTAGAACATAGACTAGAATGTAGAGTATAATATAGACTAGAATATAGACCAGAATATAGACTATAATATAGACTAGAATATAAACTAGAATATAGACTTGAATGTAGACTAGAACAAAGACTAAAATATAGACTAGAATATAGACTAGGATGTAGATTGGAATATAGACTAGAATTTAGACTAGAATGTAGACTAGAATATAGACTAGAATATTGACCAGAATATAGACTAGAATATAGACTAGAATATAGACTAGAATATAGACTAGAATATAGACTAGAACATAGACTAGAATATAGACTAGAATATAGACTAGAATATAGACTAGAATATAGACTAGAACATAGACTAGAATGTAGAGTATAATATAGACTAGAATATAGACCAGAATATAGACTATAATATAGACTAGAATATAAACTAGAATATAGACTTGAATGTAGACTAGAATAAAGACTAAAATATAGACTAGAATATAGACTAGGATGTAGACTGGAATATAGACTAGAATTTAGACTAGAATGTAGACTAGAATATAGACCAGAATATTGACCAGAATATAGACTAGAATATAGACTAGAATATAGACTAGAATATAGACTAGAATATAGACTAGAATATAGACTAGAATATAGACTAGAATATAGACTAGAACATAGACTAGAATATAGACTAGAATATAGACTAGAATATAGACTAGAATATAGACTAGAACATAGACTAGAATATAGAGTATAATATAGACTAGAATATAGACCAGAATATAGACTATAATATAGACTAGAATATAGACTAGAATATAGACTTGAATGTAGACTAGAATAAAGACTAAAATATAGACTAGAATATAGACTAGAATATAGACTAGAATATAGACTAGAATATAGACTAGGATGTAGACTGGAATATAGACTAGAATTTAGACTAGAATGTAGACTAGAATATAGACTAGAATATTGACCAGAATATAGACTAGAATATAGACCAGAATATAGACTAGAATATAGACCAGAATATAGACTAGTATATAGACTAGAATAAAGACTGGAATATAGACTAGAATATAGACTAGAATATAGACTAGAATATAGACTAGAATATAGACTAGAATATAGACTAGAATATAGACTATAATATAGACTAGAATATAAACTAGAATATAGACTAGAATATAGACCAGAATATAGACTAGAATATAGACTAGAATATAGACCAGAATATAGACTAGAATATAGACTAGGATATAGACTAGAACATAGACCAGAATATAGACTAGAATATATAATAGAACATAGACTAGGATATAGACCAGAATATAGACTAGAATATAGACTAGAATATAGACTAGAACATAGACTAGAATATAGACTAGAATATAGACTAGAACATAGACTAGAATATAGATTAGAATATAGACTAGAATATAGACTAGAATATGAACCAGAATATAGACAAGAATATAGACTAGAACATAGACTAGAATATCGATTGGAATATAGAATAGAATGTAGACTAGAATATCGATTAGAATTTAGACTAGAATATAGACTGGAATACGGACCAGAATATAGACTAGAATATAGGCTAAAATAAAGACTATAATATAGACTGGAATATAGAGTAGAATAAAGACTAGAATATAGACTAGAATATAGACTAGAATGTAGACTAGAATATAGACTAGAATATAGACTAGAATATGGACCAGAATATAGACTAGAATATAGACTTGAATGTAGACTAGAATAAAGACTAAAATATAGACTAGAATATATACTAAGATGTAGACTGGAATATATACTAAGATGTAGACCGGAATAAAGACTAGAACATAGACCAGAATATAGACTAGAATATATACTAGAACATAGACTAGGATATAGACCAGAATATAGACTAGAATATAGACTAGAATATAGACCAAAATATAGACTGGAATATAGACTAGAATATAGACTAAAATATAGACTAGAATATAGACTAGAATATAGACTAGAATATAGACTGGAATATAGACTAGAATATAGACTAGAATATAGACTACAATATATACTAGAACATGGACTAGAATGTAGAGTATAATATAGACTAGAATATAGACCAGAATATAGACTATAATATAGACTAGAATATAAACTAGAATATAGACTTGAATGTAGACTAGAATAAAGACTAAAATATCGACTAGAATATAGACTAGAATATAGACTAGGATGTAGACCAGAATATAGACTAGAATATAGACTAGAATATAGACCAGAATATAGACTAGAATATAGACTAGAATATAGACTAGAATATAGACTAGAATATAGACTAGAATATAGACTAGAACATAGACTAGAATATAGACTAGAATATAGACTAGAATATAGACTAGAATATAGACTAGAATATAGACTAGAATATAGAGTATAATATAGACTAGAATATAGACCAGAATATAGACTATAATATAGACTAGAATATAGACTAGAATATAGACTTGAATGTAGACTAGAATATAGACTAGAATGTAGACTAGGATATAGACTGGAATATAGACTAGAATTTAGACTAGAATGTAGACTAGAATATAGACTAGAATATTGACCAGAATATAGACTAGAATATAGACTGGAATATAGACTAGAATATAGACTAGAACATAGACTAGAATATAGACTAGAATATAGACTAGAATATAGACTAGAATATAGACTAGAATATAGACTAGAATATAGACTAGAATATAGACTAGAACATAGACTAGAATATAGACTAGAACATAGACTGGAATATAGACTAGAATATAGACTAGAATATAGACTAGAATATAGACTAGAATATAGACTAGAATATAGACTAGAATATAGACTGGAATATAGACTAAAATATAGACTAGAACATAGACTAGAATATAGACTAGAACATAGACTGGAATATAGACTAGAATATAGACTAGAATATAGACTAGAATATAGACTGGAATATAGACTAGAATATAGACTAGAACATAGACTGGAATATAGACTAGAATATAGACTAGAATATAGACTAGAACATAGACTGGAATATAGACTAGAATATAGACTAGAATATAGACTAGAATATAGACTGGAATATAGACTAGAATATAGACTAGAACATAGACTAGAATATAGACTAGAATATAGAGTAGAATATAGACTAGAATATAGACTAGAATATAGACTAGAATATAGACTAGAACATAGACTAGAATATAGACTAGAACATAGACTGGAATATAGACTAGAATATAGACTAGAATATAGACTAGAATATAGACTAGAATATTGACCAGAATATAGACTAGAATATAGACTGGAATATAGACTAGAATATAGACTAGAACATAGACTAGAATATAGACTAGAATATAGACTAGAATATAGACTAGAACATAGACTAGAATATAGACTAGAACATAGACTGGAATATAGACTAGAATATAGACTAGAATATAGACTAGAATATAGACTAGAACATAGACTAGAATATAGACTAGAATATAGACTAGAATATAGACTAGAATATAGACTAGAATATAGACTAGAATATAGACTAGAATATAGACTAGAATATAGAGTAGAATATAGACTAGAATATAGACTAGAACATAGACTGGAATATAGACTAGAATATAGACTAGAATATAGACTAGAATATAGACTAGAATATAGACTAGAATATAGACTAGAATATAGACTAGAACATAGACTAGAATATAGACTAGAATATAGACTAGAATATAGACTAGAATATAGACTAGAATATAGACTAGAATATAGACCAGAATATAGACTATAATATAGACTAGAATATAAACTAGAATATAGACTAGAATATAGACCAGAATATAGACTAGAATATAGACTAGAATATAGACTAGAATATAGACTAGAATATAGACCAGAATATAGACTATAATATAGACTAGAATATAAACTAGAATATAGACTAGAATATAGACCAGAATATAGACTAGAATATAGACTAGAATATAGACTAGAACATAGACTAGAATATAGACTAGAATATAGACTAGAATATAGACTAGAATATAGACTAGAATATAGACTAGAATATAGACCAGAATATAGACTATAATATAGACTAGAATATAAACTAGAATATAGACTAGAATATAGACCAGAATATAGACTAGAATATAGACTAGAATATAGACCAGAATATAGACTAGAATATAGACTAGAATATAGACTAGAACATAGACCATAATATAGACTAGAATATATACTAGAACATAGACTAGGATATAGACCAGAATATAGACTAGAATATAGACTAGAATATAGACTAGAACATAGACTAGAATATAGACTAGAATATAGACTAGAATATAGACTAGAATATAGACTAGAATATAGACTAGAATATAGACTAGAATATAGACTAGAATATAGACTGGAATATAGACTAGAATATAGACTAGAACATAGACTAGAATATAGACTAGAATATAGACTAGAATATAGACTAGAATATAGACTAGAATATAGACTAGAATATAGACTAGAATATAGACTAGAACATAGACTAGAATATAGACTAGAACATAGACTGGAATATAGACTAGAATATAGACTAGAATATAGACTAGAATATAGACTAGAACATAGACTGGAATATAGACTAGAATATAGACTAGAATATAGACTAGAATATAGACTGGAATATAGACTAGAATATAGACTAGAACATAGACTAGAATATAGACTAGAATATAGACTAGAATATAGACTAGAATATAGACTAGAATATAGACTAGAATATAGACTAGAATATAGACTAGAATATAGACTGGAATAAAGACTAGAATATAGACTGGAATATAGACTAGAATATAGACTGGAATATAGACTAGAATATAGATTAGAATATAGACTAGAATATAGACTAGAATATAGACTATAATATAGACTAGAACATAGACTGGAATATAGACTAGAATAAAGACTAGAATATAGACTAGAACATAGACTGGAATATAGACTAGAATATAGACTAGAATATAGACTAGAATATAGACTGGAATATAGACTAGAATATAGACTAGAACATAGACTAGAATATAGACTAGAATATAGACTAGAATATAGACTAGAATATAGACTAGAATATAGACTAGAATATAGACTAGAACATAGACTAGAATATAGACTAGAACATAGACTGGAATATAGACTAGAATATAGACTAGAATATAGACTAGAATATAGACTAGAATATTGACCAGAATATAGACTAGAATATAGACTGGAATATAGACTAGAATATAGACTAGAACATAGACTAGAATATAGACTAGAATATAGACTAGAATATAGACTAGAATATAGACTAGAATATAGACTAGAATATAGACTAGAATATAGACTAGAATATAGACTAGAACATAGACTAGAATATAGACTAGAACATAGACTGGAATATAGACTAGAATATAGACTAGAATATAGACTAGAATATAGACTAGAATATAGACTAGAATATAGACTAGAATATAGACTAGAATATAGACTGGAATATAGACTAGAATATAGACTAGAACATAGACTAGAATATAGACTAGAACATAGACTGGAATATAGACTAGAATATAGACTAGAATATAGACTAGAATATAGACTGGAATATAGACTAGAATATAGACTAGAATATAGACTAGAATATAGACTAGAACATAGACTAGAATATTGACTAGAACATAGACTGGAATATAGACTAGAATATAGACTAGAATATAGACTAAAACATAGACTGGAATATAGACTAGAATATAGACTAGAATATAGACTAGAATATAGACTGGAATATAGACTAGAATATAGACTAGAACATAGACTAGAATATAGACTAGAATATAGACTAGAATATAGACTAGAATATAGACTAGAATATAGACTAGAATATAGACTAGAACATAGACTAGAATATAGACTAGAACATAGACTGGAATATAGACTAGAATATAGACTAGAATATAGACTAGAATATAGACTAGAATATTGACCAGAATATAGACTAGAATATAGACTGGAATATAGACTAGAATATAGACTAGAACATAGACTAGAATATAGACTAGAATATAGACTAGAATATAGACTAGAATATAGACTAGAATATAGACTAGAACATAGACTGGAATATAGACTAGAATATAGACTAGAATATAGACTAGAATATAGACTGGAATATAGACTAGAATATAGACCAGAACATAGACTAGAATAAACTAGAATATAGACTAGAATATAGACTAGAATATAGACTAGAATATAGACTAGAATATAGACTAGAATATAGACTAGAATATAGACTGGAATATAGACTAGAATATAGACTAGAACATAGACTAGAATATAGACTAGAATATAGACTAGAATATAGACTAGAATATAGACTAGAATATAGACTAGAATATAGACTAGAATATAGACTAGAATATAGACTAGAACATAGATTAGAATATAGACTAGAACATAGACTGGAATATAGACTAGAATACAGACTAGAATATAGACTAGAATATATACTAGAATATAGACTAGAATATAGACTAGAATATAGACTAGAATATAGACTGGAATATAGACTAGAATATAGACTAGAACATAGACTAGAATATAGACTAGAACATAGACTGGAATATAGACTAGAATATAGACTAGAATATAGACTAGAATATAGACTGGAATATAGACTAGAATATAGACTAGAATATAGACTAGAATATAGACTAAAACATAGACTAGAATATAGACTAGAACATAGACTGGAATATAAACTAGAATATAGACTAGAATATAGACTAGAACATAGACTGGAATATAGACTAGAATATAGACTAGAATATAGACTAGAATATAGACTGGAATATAGACTAGAATATAGACTAGAACATAGACTAGAATATAGACTAGAATATAGACTAGAATATAGACTAGAATATAGACTAGAATATAGACTAGAATATAGACTAGAACATAGACTAGAATATAGACTAGAACATAGACTGGAATATAGACTAGAATATAGACTAGAATATAGACTAGAATATAGACTAGAATATTGACCAGAATATAGACTAGAATATAGACTGGAATATAGACTAGAATATAGACTAGAACATAGACTAGAATATAGACTAGAATATAGACTAGAATATAGACTAGAACATAGACTAGAATATAGACTAGAACATAGACTGGAATATAGACTAGAATATAGACTAGAATATAGACTAGAATATAGACTAGAATATAGACTAGAATATAGACTAGAATATAGACTAGGATATAGACTAGAATATAGACTAGAATATAGACTAGAATATAGACTAGAACATAGACTAGAATATAGACTAGAACATAGACTGGAATATAGACTAGAATATAGACTAGAATATAGACTAGAATATAGACTAGAATATAGACTAGAATATAGACTAGAATATAGACTAGAATATAGACTAGAATATAGACTAGAATATAGACTAGAATATAGACTGGAATATAGACTAGAATATAGACTAGAACATAGACTAGAATATAGACTAGAATATAGACTAGAATATAGACTAGAATATAGACTAGAATATAGACTAGAATATAGACTAGAATATAGACTAGAACATAGACTAGTATATAGACTAGAACATAGACTGGAATATAGACTAGAATATAGACTAGAATATAGACTAGAACATAGACTGGAATATAGACTAGAATATAGACTAGAATATAGACTAGAATATAGACTGGAATATAGACTAGAATATAGACTAGAACATAGACTAGAATATAGACTAGAATATAGACTAGAATATAGACTAGAATATAGACTAGATTATAGACTAGAATATAGACTAGAACATAGACTAGAATATAGACTAGAACATAGACTGGAATATAGACTAGAATATAGACTAGAATATAGACTAGAATATAGACTAGAATATTGACCAGAATATAGACTAGAATATAGACTGGAATATAGACTAGAATATAGACTAGAACATAGACTAGAATATAGACTAGAATATAGACTAGAATATAGACTACAACATAGACTAGAATATAGACTAGAACATAGACTGGAATATAGACTAGAATATAGACTAGAATATAGACTAGAATATAGACTAGAACATAGACTAGAATATAGACTAGAATATAGACTAGAATATAGACTAGAATATAGACTAGAATATAGACTAGAATATAGACTAGAATATAGACTAGAATATAGACTAGAACATAGACTGGAATATAGACTAGAATATAGACTAGAATATAGACTAGAATATAGACTAGAATATAGACTAGAATATAGACTAGAACATAGACTAGAATATAGACTAGAATATAGACTAGAATATAGACTAGAATATAGACTAGAATATAGAGTATAATATAGACTAGAATATAGACCAGAATATAGACTATAATATAGACTAGAATAAAAACTAGAATATAGACTAGAATATAGACCAGAATATAGACTAGAATATAGACTAGAATATAGACCAGAATATAGACTAGAATATAGACTAGAACATAGACCATAATATAGACTAGAATATATACTAGAACATAGACTAGGATATAGACCAGAATATAGACTAGAATATAGACTAGAATATAGACTAGAACATAGACTAGAATATAGACTAGAATATAGACTAGAACATAGGCTAGAATATAGATTAGAATATAGACTAGAATATAGACTAGAATATGAACCAGAATATAGACAAGAATATAGACTAGAACATAGACTAGAATATCGATTGGAATATAGACTAGAATGTAGACTAGAATATCGATTAGAATTTAGACTAGAATATAGACTGGAATACGGACCAAAATATAGACTAGAATATAGGCTAAAATAAAGACTATAATATAGACTGGAATATAGAGTAGAATAAAGACTAGAATATAGACTAGAATATAGACTGGAATATAGACTAGAATATAGACTAGAATATAGAATAGAATATAGACTAGAATATAGACTAGAATATAGACTAGAATGTAGACCAGAATATAGACTAGAATATAGACTAGAATATGGACCAAAATATAGACTAGAATATAGACTTGAATGTAGACTAGAATAAAGACTAAAATATAGACTAGAATATATACTAAGATGTAGACTGGAATATATACTAAGATGTAGACTGGAATAAAGACTAGAATATAGACTAGAATATAGAATAGAATATAGACTAGAATATAGACTAGAATATAGACTAGAATATAGACTAGAACATAGACTAGAATATAGACTAGAATATAGACTAGAACATAGGCTAGAATATAGATTAGAATATAGACTAGAATATAGACTAGAATATGAACCAGAATATAGACAAGAATATAGACTAGAACATAGACTAGAATATCGATTGGAATATAGACTAGAATGTAGACTAGAATATCGATTAGAATTTAGACTAGAATATAGACTGGAATACGGACCAAAATATAGACTAGAATATAGGCTAAAATAAAGACTATAATATAGACTGGAATATAGAGTAGAATAAAGACTAGAATATAGACTAGAATATAGACTGGAATATAGACTAGAATATAGACTAGAATATAGAATAGAATATAGACTAGAATATAGACTAGAATATAGACTAGAATGTAGACCAGAATATAGACTAGAATATAGACTAGAATATGGACCAAAATATAGACTAGAATATAGACTTGAATGTAGACTAGAATAAAGACTAAAATATAGACTAGAATATATACTAAGATGTAGACTGGAATATATACTAAGATGTAGACTGGAATAAAGACTAGAATATAGACTAGAATACGGATTGGAATATAGACTAGAATATAGACTAAACTATAGACTAAAGACTAAAAAATGGCTAGACTATAGGCTAGACTAAAAACTAGACTTTAGACTAGACTGAAATATAGACTAGACTAGAATTGTAATATAGACAAGAATATTAATCACTCTATTTGTACATTATTGTCGAATCTGAGTCTATGAAATAATATATAGCTTGACCTACAGTCATTTCCTTATTCTATGATGGCTTTACTAACAGAAACTGGAGGTCACTTTCGAGTTCTCCCTGTTTATTTAAGATTTTTTCCAACAATTTTTATCCCCTTTTTTATTTTGTTAGCTAAATGCGACAATCATTCATTTAATATAATTTTTTTATTTCGTTTTTTTTTTTTTTTACAAATAAATCTTTATCCAGTTTCGAGCATTAAGAGGGTTAGACCAACAAAGTCATTGATCAAATTGTTATTTTATAGAAGATTGTTTTCAATAAGCTTCAGTCATTCACTTTAAGTGTGAAAGATAGATGATTTGAGAAAAAAAGGATGGTAATTTAATGGATAAAAAAGGACACTTTTCAAAGATTTAACAAGATTGTTCTTTTACTGTTTTTGCTACCACTTTTTTTTAGGATAATTTAATAATATATTTTGGCATTCATTTAAAATAATCAGTAAGGCAAATATTGGAAAATATAGGGAAATAAAATAAATAAATTATTAAATACATTCTACAATTTCAAGGCGTATGAAATTTTTTTTTATAAAATAAATGTTTCTTATCTACATATAGTTACTGCTTGGTCTCTATTATTTGTATTATATCTTCTTTATCCTTTTTGTAGGTATTCAAATTTTAATAAATTTATTTAATTTTCCTAAAAAAAATTCTTAATTTACTTTAAGGTTTTAAACTCTGTTCTTTTTGTTTCTGACACCTTTAATTTCTCAAAATAAAATTGTAAATAATTTATTCTCTTTTTGATTTACTTTATTATTGTGACTGTTGTTTATGTCATGGCATATAATTTGAATGCAAAAGGAATTTTTTTTTTTTGCCAAAAAGCAAAGTGATAATAAAAAGGGGTGCATATGTACTATATTGTGAGATTAACAATTTTCATACCTTTTATATTACATATTTAATTTACGTTCTTTTGTAGCCTTTATATTATTGTAAAAAAAATAAAATATTCTCTGCATAATTCCTTTTATTTATTTCATAAAAGTTGTCAATTTGCGAATTATTATAAAAAAAGTGTTGTAAAAAGTGTTTTATAAAGTCAGTCAGCTTTGTTATGTTAATTTTTTTTTTTTTTTTTATATAAAGAATCTTTATTTGTTGGATAAGTAAATATGAGGATATGTAAGAGCATTAAAAATTTTATGAATAAAAATGGAGTACAGAGAGTTGTTGAAAGGGTTTTGATTATGTCATAAAGAAATTATTAAAGCTTTGTTTGAAAGACTTATTGTTGGACCAAGAAACACTCGCAAGAGATGACAAAGACAAATATGCAGACGCTGATTCATATATTAGTAGTAGTCCCCATACAAAGTAAATATGTATTAGTTGTTGCATAAACAGGAATATCAAAGAATATCGGAATAAGATACATAGTATGGGGAGAAATCAGAAAGTTCTTAAAAAAGAGACGTACAAACCTAGAATTGCTCTGGTTAAGGGGTCATTCAAATACCCCGGGAAATCTTGTTGCCCTAGTCAAAGCTGGTTCTCTCCTTGGTAGGGAGGAATTGAACCAACCGGTTGGTATGCCGCTATCATCTTGCAGATCCTAGATCTGAATTATTTATGGAGGATAGCGCGGCAAAGATGGATAAGTGAATCCAAATGCTCTACCTCGAGTTAGATTTGGACCCATTATGATGAATCTCATACGTAATTCATACTGGAAATACCAAGACGTCAGCTAGGGCACTGGGTCGCCGCTGCGTATGCTAGTAGATTAGGACTCCCTTATAACGACTACTGCAGGAGTTGCTCTAATGAGGAAGAGGAGGAGACAGTTGAACATTTTACTTGTCACTGTCTTGCTCTTACGAACATTAGGACGTCCAGCTTAGGCAGTTCGTATATACATGTATTATACGATCTGTCTGGAACTGATATCAGACTGATCCACTCTTTTATATATGCGTCAGATTGGTTCGACTCGAACCATGATATCGACTAGAGATCCATATAATTTTTACTTATATAAACCTTATTTGTGTTAAATATTAACATAATACTAACATTTCTGACGGATTAATGCACTTTAAAGTGATTTTCGGGAGAGGGGTTTATATGGGAGCTATGGTCATATATGGACCGATTTTCATGAAATCTGGCAGATGGATTTGTGCAAAATTTCATTTAAGTATTAATATTTTTAAGGCATTTATAAGTGTTAAGACTCTATTCCGGGAGGACATTTGTATGGGGCGATGTGAAATAATGGATCGATCATGACTAATTTTAATAGCGTTTGTCGTTATATCAAAAAAAAAAAAAAAAAAACGAGAGAAAAAGATATAGTCGGTCAAGCCCGACCATATGATACCCTACACCATTGTGTACATTATAATTCGGGGAGGGGTCTTTTATCAGACTTGGAGTCAAATGTGGACCGATACTCATAAGTGTAAAATAAAACATACAAATACAGAATATTACGTTGATGCTGACATTTATATGAATTTATTCACTTTTGGGTGATTCCTGAAAGAGGGCCTTATATGGGAGCTATGGTCAATTATGAACCGATCTTTCTAAAATTTGGCAGTATCATTTATGTTCATATAAAACTTATTCGTGTCGAATATTAACTTGATACTAACATTTTAATGGAATTTATGCCCCTTAAAATGATTTTCTGAAAAGGGGTTTATATGGGAGCTATGGTTAATTATGAACCGATCTTTTTAAAAATCGGCACACTTATTTAGATTTACATGAAACTTATATGTGCCAAATTTCATTAAAATACTGCTATATTTAAGGGATTTATGGTCGTTAAACCCTTTACCGCGAGGACATTTGTATGGGGGCTAGGTGAAATAATGGACCGATCATAACCAATTTCAATAGGCCTGGACTATAAGAAACCTGTGTACCGAGTTTCATTAATTTTGGATCAAAATTGCGACCTGTAGTTTGATTACAAGGTTTACATAGACGGACAGACGGACAGACGGACGGACGGACGGACATCGTTAAATCGACTCAGAAAATGATTCTAAGCCGATTGGTATAAATTAATGTGGGTCTTAGACCAATATTTTTGGGTGTTGCAAACATTAGCACAAACGCATAATACCCTCCCCACCTATGGTGGTGTAGGGTATAAAAAAAAAAAAAAATTTATGTGCCAAATTTCATAAAATTATCTTCAAAATTGCGACCTGTACTTTGATTGTATAAATCAACTAAGAAAGTGATTCTGATTCAATTGGTATACTTTAGGGGATCCCGGGATTTGAAATTATAAATTCCCGAATCCCAGGATTCGTAAAAATCAAAATGAACTTGGTTCGTGTGATTCCCCAGGGTAACAAAATGGTACCAACAGGACCAAAGTGAGCTGTCTTCTCATGAATATAAATGGTTGCCCATTGAACATAACCTAACCTAACATAATTGTTTTGTAAGATCTACAAAAATCCATCAACACTTTTCCTTATTTTAAAACAAACTTTGACAATACAAGACATTTTAAGTTCTTTTGAGTTGATTTCGAGTGGAGGACTTCCAAAGTTTAATCTTCAAAAATTAATTTATGATATGAAATTTTATATATAGACAGTCCTTGTAAAACTCCTCAAAAAGATACACTTACAGTTATCTCTTTTAGTTTAAGAGATATTCGGGTCGAGATAAATTTGAAGTCCTAAAATTTTTTGGAAATATTTGCCAGATTTTTTATAAAATGCTAAATAATATTGCTGTATGAATCACATAAATACAGTATAAACTCAATAATCCGGATAATTGATTGCAGACCCCTATCCGGATTATCAAATTATCCGGATTATCGAGGTTTTTTCTGGGTCACCTTTTGTTAAATAAAAACCATTAAAATATAATATAATTAAATATATGAATCAGTTAAAATATCAAGTCCAAATTTTTCGTCTAAAAACAGTCTATATTTAAAGTTTTTCAAAAAAGTTTCATATAACCGAAAATATACAAATTTCTTTGTACTCATTTTACTGAAAAAAATTCGGGATAAATACTTAACTGAAAATTACGAAATTCAAAACTAATCAACTCTTACATCATAATTGTTATTATATTTTCTAAACTTTGCTGAAATTGAAATAGAAAATGTACTTTTATATTCAATCCGGATTACAAAATTGCAATTAATCCGGATTATAGAGTATGTAATGAATTGGGAAATGCCGTCCGGATTATCGAATAATCCTGATTATCGCCATCCGGATTATCGAGTTTATACTGTATATGGATACGATAAAATGCTATATTAATCTAAATTTGGAACTTTAAAAAAAAAAAATATTATTATTTTTTTTTTTCACTTAAAATTTTTTTTTTGTTCTGGTCTTTATCATTTTTTTTTAAATGTTTTCAAAAGAAATTTTAATGCAAATGCGTGTAAAGTAAATTCGGAGGAGCTTGGGGTCTTGGTCTTTTAACAAGCCCTATTTAAACTTTGGGAATTTAAATTTTTAATTTGTTTTTTTATACCCTTTACCACAGGTGCAAAGGGTAGAGTAAATTCGGGTAATATGTAGAGTTTTTCACGGGAAATCCCGGGACGAGAATTCCCGGGAATCCCGCCAAATTTTCACTCCCGTAATCCCGGGAAATCAAACGGGAATTCCCGGGATTTCTTGTGTATGCAAAATGTTTATATTTTACAACTCATATATGGATATTTTAGTATATAATGTGTTTTTTACACTTGTTTTTATTTATTTAATTTGATTTGTTACAAATTTAAATATTTTTAAGGAAATTTCTAAATGTGTTTGATATTTTTCGTATAACAGTCTGAAAACAAAATATCGTTTTCTTTTTTGGTGAATAATTTAAAAAAATTGATTTTGCAATGTTTTTCATTGTGGTCAAAAATAATATTTTTAAAATGTACCAGTGGGAAGTAAATTCGATATTTAAAAAGTATATTTATTAAACGATTTGAAGATGCAATTTGCACTAATGTGAAAGTTGCAAGAGGAATTTTTTTAAATGTCTGGAAACCTCAAACAACAGCTTACATTTTTAATGCCCCAACGAAAACGTCAGACTAAAAGTATTCAAACTGTAAAATTCCTGAGGTTACTTCCATATAAATATTGAGAGATTTTACCCATAGGGTAAATTAAAACCAAGGTATTGATTCAACTTTCGTATGAGTTGTTATATAATAAAAAGTATCACTGAAAAAATTATTACGGTCTTTTTTTCAATTAACATAGTTGTTTCATTTTGAATCGAAATTTAATAAATTTATTCAAGCAAAAATGAAATAAAAATGAAATTTAGCTATAATTTTATATTCTATATACATTTTTAATTCATCCAATCAACTACTTGATTGATTTAATTAATTTATTTATTGGGAATTTTTTTCTATTTTGTATTTTTTACAGTTTTTAGTAATTGATATAATCATTTTGGTGAGAGGTGCAAATTTAAACAAGTTGATAATTGAATGAATTATTTTCATATATATTTGTTAATTGGTGACTTTTTCTGTGATTCATTCAATATTTCAAAAAGAATTAGTTTATAATTTTATGATTAATTAGTTTATTTTAATATTTTTTATCTTTTATTTAACTGAATATTAAAATTTTTAATTATTTATTTTCAGCGGGAATTCCCGGGATCCCGGGAAATTTAAAAATCAATCCCGATTTCCCGGGAGCGGAAAAAGTCCGGGAAAAGAAAAACTCTAGTAATATGGTATACCTATTTTTATTTTCACTGTAAAACTGAGAAAACTTTAATCTATTACAATATAATTTATTCTGTAATATCTTACACGTATTAGACTCACATAAAGCAATATTCAAAAGGGTTTGAAAGCATAATTTCAGAAATAAGTATTTAAGAAAATTAAAAAAAAAAAAACGAGAGAAAAAGATATAGTCGGTCAGGCCCGACTATATGATACCCTACACCATACAGTATATTTCGGGGAGGGGTCTTTTATTAGACATGGACCCAAATGTGGACCGATACTTATAAGTGTAAAATAAGACATACAAATACAGAATATTACGTTGATGCTGACATTTATATGAATTTATTCACTTTTGGGTGATTCCCGAAAGGGGGCCTTATATGGGAGCTATGGTAAATTATGGACCGATCTTTATAAAATTTGGTACTATCATTTATGTTTATATAAAACTTATTTGTGTCGAATATTAACTTGATAATAACATTTTAGTAGAATTTATGGCCGTTAAATTGGTTTTTTGGAAAGGGGTTTATGTGGGAGCTATGAGTAATTATGAACCGATCTTTTTAAAACTCAGCACACTTATTTAAACTTATATGAAACTTATATGTGCCAAATAATATTAAAATATTGCTATATTTAAGGAATTTATGATCGTTAAACCCTTTTCCGGGAGGACATTTGTATGGGGGCTAGGTGAAATAATAGACCGATCATAACCAATTTCAATAGGCTTCGTCCCTGGACCAAAAAAATTCCGTGTACCAAATTTCATAAATTTTTGTGCAAAATTGCGACCTGTAGTTTGATTACAAGGTTTACATGGACGGACATCGTTAAATCGACTCAGAAAGTGATTCTAAGCCGATTGGTATAAATTAAGGTAGGTCTTAGACAAATATTTTTGGGTGTTACAAACATCAGCACAAACGCATAATACCTTCCCCACCTATGATGGTGTAGGGTATAAAAAAAAAACCCTTTAAAAAAATAATATGGTACACCGTGGAATGCAAATATGGTATACTCACGTGTAGTATATTTTAATAGAGAAAAAAAAAACAATTATCATCAACTTTTTCAAATTTTACGTTATATGGGAGGTGGGCGGCTAAGTGGGCGGTAAAGTGGTCAGACCACGCCTAATTTTTGTTACCGAGTTTACATTGGTCCTTGAACTATTTGACCACAATTTCACCTTAAATGGGAGGTGGGCAGTAAAGTGGGCGGACCACGCACATTTTTGGTTCCCGAGTTTATATCTACCCCCAAACTATGTATACAAAATTTCGTTGTCGTACATGCTTTTGTTTAAGAGATATCAGCAGAAAAGTATGAAACGGACACCCTGTGCTTCTAGTTTTTATCCCATAACTTTTTTGTTTATTAACCAATGTTTATTAAGGCAAATATTTGTGCCAAATTTCGTCCCCCTACGTTGTTCCGTTCGAGCCCTATCGTGCTTTCCACAGACGGACAGACGGACGGTCGTAGTTAGATCGACTCAGAATCTAACCAGGACCCAGAAAATATATAGTTTGTGGGGTCTTTAATGTTTCCTTCGACATGTTACATAAGGAATGACAAAATCAACCATCTTTTTGATGGTGGGCATAAAAACAGTTTATTAGTTAATATAGACAGTAAGTAGTTTTTTTGAATACGATTTTCTTAATGAATACATTAAGAGCCAAATTGTGTATTAGTTAGTATGTGTATTAAACATAAATTAACATTTTTTTTTTTTGAATACGGCTGATAGTCTATTACTTCAATATAACATATTTATAATTAGAAATATTACCTACAAACCAAATATTACTTCATTAAAATAATTAAATTTAAAACTTTTTTATAAAAATCATAAATTTAAAAAAATACCATAAATATTTTTACACATACAAGTATAAAATTATTGTAATATTTCGCTTTAATGTCTATTTTAATAAAAAATAAAAAAATAAAAATAAATAAAATCCAAACTTGGTCTTTATTTCCCGGAAGTATAATTCCTTCCTGCTGCTTGTCATTGTCTTGTGTTTACTGTTGATATTGTTGTTGTTGTTGTTTACTGCAGCTGTTGTAAGTTGACATGTTGGGTATTTAAACGTTTGAGTTTTTTTTCCAACATTACTTTAATATATGCAAGGATTTGTGTGTGTGTATTTTGATATGATTGTATGTAAAAATGTAAGCTTTTGTATATACACGTGTTTTCTTTATGCTGCTCTGTATGTATTTATGTACATATGTATATTTTATATTTATTTTTATAAATTTAAAAACTGACAGCCCTCTTTTTGCCAGAGATACTTACTTCTTTCATAGGGAAATATTCGTTATAGTTTTGTTTACAGACATATACAATCACATACATACACACACATACATTTTATTTATGCGCATAAATTATGAATGACATTGAAAATTTTATTTGTATGTATTTTGTATGTGTATGTTTTTGATTGATGTATGAGTGAAATTATAAGTTGAGCTTGTTGCTATATGTGGTTTTGGCACCATCATCAACTTTATGATGATGTGTTTGCTAAATTCATTTGTGTTTGTATGTATGTGTATTTTTTTGACGTTGAATGTAATGATATTAAGTGAAGTGATTTAAAATATACATATTTATTTTTTATGTTTTTTAATTGAAGTTATTACAGAATGAAAAGCGAAATAAAACTTATACTTACACAAACGAAATGTAAAATAAATCATAAATAAATGTATTGCAATATTTTGTAAAAGTAACGTTCTTGAAATGAAGGACAGAAAAAAGGATTTAAGCTGAAATTATTAAATATTGTATATTTTCCTTTTTGTTGGGTGAAAAATAAATAATTTATTTTTGAAAATTTATAGTAATTGAGATTTAAATGCAGGGAGCTTAATATTTACAGATGAGATTTTTAAATTTCGGTAGGGATATGAAAATATTTAAAATTTATTGCATTGGATATTTTATGAAAATCATAATTATAATTATAATTATAATAATTTCTTATTTGAACAATTCAATGAGCTTTAGTAAATATATTGTAAATAAGTTCGATGTAAATGAATTTCAAGTCTTTAGATCTAAGTACATCGATACTTGTTTATGATTACTAAAACTTCTATTTTTTTCTAAAGTGTGTATTTTATAAATTATTTACTTAAAAGTTATGAAACTATGCTGTAAACGACATAAATATACATCAAAGCGAAATTTACTTCATTAATATTTATCATACGCTCCGTAATACATTGCAATGGTACCTATTGTAAAAAGAATTGTAATAAATTTATCTCCTAAACTGCTACTTCAAGCTAAATATAATATATACAAATTTTTTTTTGCTGAGGTTCTAGGCTTTCATAAAAGTTATCTTATAATTATCCCATAGTAATATGATATGAAATAAAGAGTGTCAAACATGACCACAAAAAAATAAAAACAAATCTTTGTAACTTTTTGGTATTATTTTTTTAAATTAGATAAAGAATTACAAACAATTTTTTTTTGTTATGACATAAAAAAAAAAACAAGTGAGAAATTGAGATATACATATGTATCTGCAATAGAATTTCGATATTTTTGGGAAATATATAACTAATAACCGTCTGGTTGGATTTTTTTGTGCAATTCTTTTATGCAATTCTTTATTTTCTTACGGTTTATAACATTAATATCATAATTTCAAAGATTTTATTACAAATACAATATCTTTAGTTTTTCGAAAAAAATTATTTTAATAAAATTTTTATTCTAATTAAAAGATCTGAAAATTCAGTCCTTTTTTCAAATAAATTTACTTGACTTTAATTATATTAAAAAGACTGAAGTTAATACCATTGATAAAACTAAAATCACTAATATTAAGTCACGAAAATTTTCAAAAATATTACAACAAAAAATACACAAAATTATATCTTTTCCCGGCCTTCAAATGAACCAAATTTTTATTTATATATATATATATATATATATATATATATATATATATATATATATATATATATATATATATATTTATATTTATATATATATATATATATATATATATATATATATATATATATATATATATATATATATATATATATATATATATATATATATATATATATATATAAATATATATATATATATATATATATATATATATATATAAATATATATATATATATATATATATATAAATATATATATATATATATATATATATATATATATATATATATATATATATATATATATATATATATATATATATATTTATATATATATTTATATATATATTTATATATATATATATATACTTTTTTTTTTACATTTTTAAGTGTAAAAGGTCTTATTTTTATAACTAATAAGAATCAAGTTATTTTTGGACCATGAATAGCAAGTAGATAATTTAAAATTTTAGCCAGAAAAAAAAAAAAATAATAAATAAATAAATAAATTATATTTGAAGAACATGTTTTTTAATTCAAGGCATATTTTCCGATTTTTATACCCTACACCACCATAGGTGCTACAAACATGCGTTTGTTCTGATGTTTTTTTATTAATTTATATCAATCGTCCTAAAATCTCTTTCTGAGTTGATTTAATGATGTCTGTCCGTCCGTCCGTCTATGTAAACCTTGTAATTAAACTACAGGTCGCTATTTTCAACAAGTTTCTTATAGTCCAAAGACGAAGCCTATTGAAATTAGTTACAATCGGTCCTTTATTTCACCTAGCCCGCATACAAATGTTCTCCCAGAAAAGGTGTTTTGACTATAGCTCCCATAAAAACTCCTCTTCAGAAAATCATTTAATGTTTCACTTTTATCATCTTTATCTCAAAGCTGGTAAGATTACAAGTAAAATAATTCATGTATCTTCAAAATTGATGACAAATCTTAATTTCATTCTCAGTTAAGTGAATGTATAATGTCCCTACTATTAAGTGGAGATACACTGGTGAAAAAAAAAAATTTTTTTTTGGTCCTAAGAAGGAATTTAACGTGCGAAACAAGAGTTTACTCTCAATTTTTTTTTATCACATATTGATTTGCTTTTATAGGTTTGACTACTATGACTCCGCCTTTAGACAGTCACATTTGTATAACTCAAGCATAGTTTGTCTAATTTATATAAATAAAACTTCTATACATAGCGATTCTAATTATCTTTGAGCTATATTCATATAATTTTTTGTTTAATAGCGAAATAATTATAAAAAATTATGAAAAATCGGGAACATTTGTATCCTTACCTCTGAAATTATTGAACGAATAAAAATAATATATACCTGACTTGAAGACAATTTTTGTTTGCATCTTATGGTGTATCATGGTGTTGATATTGTTGATGCTTTAGCTCAATAAATTTCATCTAGTCCCTCTTTTAGATAGTGGGTATATCATAAAGATATTGATTTTGTTATTCTGTGTGTAACATGTCAAAAGAGTCGTTTAAGACCCCATAAAGTATATATTTTCTGGGTCCTGCTTAGATTCTGAGTTGATCTAGCTATGTCGGTCCGTCTGTTGAAAGCAGAATAGGGCTTGAACGAGACAACCTAGGGGTATGAAATTTGACTAAAATATTTATCTCATATGTTTGTTTGGTATTGAAAATGAGCAAAATTGTATAATAAACAAAAAAGTTATGGGCAAAATTCTAGAAACACAGGGTGTCCTTTGTAGTTTAATTTCATACTTTTCTGCTGATATCTCTTTAACAAAATGTACGATAACGAAATTTTGTACAGATAGTTCGAGGGTAGATATAAACTTGGAAACAAAAAATATAACGTAAAAGTTTGAAAAACTTGATGGTGGTAATATAGATTAGGACGAGCCGAATATAACATTCGCGCTTGTTTTGTTTAAAGAAGAATGTTTTTTTTTTTTGCCCACCAGTGCAAGTGAGCCAAACGAAAATTTTTTTATAATATAAATGTATCTCCTAAACTACTGGTCGGAACGAATTGATATGTATGGAAGAGTTGTAAAGGAGGACCTATGCTTTCAGAGAAGTTACTTTGTAGTCATTTTGATATAACACGAGACAATTTGACTATCTCAGCACTTTGAAATTAGCATGAAAAATGGATATTTTTTTTTACAAAAATATAGTATTATTCTTCCACTTTTTTTTTAAGTTTTTTTTTTTTATTTTAACAAGAAAAATTTTAACTTTTTTCTTCCGGATCATATTCTTTATTATTATTATTTTTTTTTTTTTTTCATATTTCCAAAAGAAAACAACATAAATACATGCATCTGGAGCAATGGTCTTCCCGTTAGCTCTATCAAAATTTTGTAAATATTCAAGATTTGTTTTCTAGATATTTATTTATGAAATTCTCAAATTTCAAAATTGAGGTTAAAAAAGAATAACTTGATTACATACCACAGTGGGGCAGAATCAAAAATTTTTGGAAATAAATCTGTAACTTCTGATCGGCTAGTTGGATTTGCATAAAATTTGGTATATACTTAGCAGAGGAGTGTACAATATTAAGTTTGGAAGAAGGACTGAACAGACCCCTCAGGGTCAAAGTTGGGTACCTCTGAGATACAAATCGCTCGCCAAATTTTTGTTTCTCGTCCAATTTCAAATATTTTTCCATATTATTGTAGGCACTGATAAGTCCTAGAAAAAAATATGCTTGCATGTTCTATTTATCTCTTATAGTTTTTGAGTTATTTGCATTTGAATTTTTAAGTACTTCAATTTTGCATGTTCTTGGTCCAGTTTTATTCATATATATCCTAGTGTTTCTGACCGATTTCATTTGTTTTTTCTTCAACTAAAATAAAATAAAATTTTCTTTAACAACATATAATAATTTTGTACTTTTCTGAAAGATATCTTCACACAGAAGACTTTAAAATAAAAGACAAGCCCAACAACTCAAATGGTCAAGGTACACACGCTCCCGAATTCGACCCATTTTATATGAAAGTTTTAACTTTAGTTTATATTTTCTCAAATCCCAAAGCACGAATTGGCAAACGGAATGCTGTTTAAAAATCTATAATATATTGTTAAAGGTTTTCAGTTAAAATCTACGGAACTTCGGAAAAATGTGGATTTTATAGCCTAAAATGTGAAAAAACACATTTTTGGGATTTTCGGCGTTTTTTTTGGAAATTGTGGGATTCCTTTTAAAAAAATTTTAAAATTTTTTTGTCACTTTCTCATTTTATACGACAAAGTCTACAGCTGCTTAAAATTTCGTTAAGATATCTTTAATACCAAAAATTTTATTACAGATAAAATATTTATAGTTTCTCAAAAAAACACTTTTTCACAAAAATTTTATTTTAATTTTAAAAAATCAGAAAAAGTATAAACTCGATTTTCTTCATCTAAATTACATTACTTAGCGGACACAATTCTTCATTATTCAGAAAAAGACTGAAATCAATATCTTTTACAGAACCGAAACTATACCACTTTAAATTTATATAAGGAGTGAGATCGAAAAAATCTTAACACACATTTTGCCTCATAACTTTTTTTCGGAATCAATATTCAAAATTTTTTTTGATTTAGTTATCATGGAAAAATACTTCAGTTATTATTTTTAATAACAACCATGTTAATTTGTCCTTATTTTCATCAAAATAAGTGACGAAAAAGATTTACGTCCTAAAAGTTATTAAAAAATTTCAAAAAAATCCAAATAGGTCTTACAAATAATTGGCCACAGTATTAAATGTCGTCCGTAAAACCGTTTCTAATGTTATTAAACAGTATCAGGAGAATTTGACTATTGATGTGAAACCTAGTTCGGTAAGAAAAAAGGACCACATGATATTGGGAAGGCCAGAATATTTAAGGCATATTGAAAGGAACTCCAAACACATCTGGTAGAAAATCAACTCAGTTTTCTCAGTGCTTCGACTATTTGGTGCGAAAATTTAAAGCTAAAGGGAAAGTTGATAACATATAAAGTTCAAAAAATTCCAAACAGGAGTTCTACAAAAAAAAAAATTACAAGCCAAAAATAGGACTCAGAATTTAAAACCAAATTTCATACAAAAATACTCAAGCTGTATAATTGACGAAGAAACGTAGGTGCTGGCAGAATCTTCGCAGCTTGTGTCTCAAAAATTTTTATTGCTAATGCTCGAAGCAATGTTTGAGATAAGTTTAAGACCCAAAAGCAGCAAAAATTTCTTACAAAATTCATGGTACGACAAGCTTTTTGCAGTTGTGGAAAAACAGGATAGACATTTGATACATTCTGATCTATAAATACCAAAATATGCATAAAGGAATATTTGCAAAAAAGACTTCTTCTTTTCTTAAGAAAGCACAACGTGTTCACATATCTTTGGGTCCCATTTGTTATCATGTCACTATGGTAAGAAAGCTCTGGAGTGGTACCAAATCAATAACATAGTTTTAGTACCAAGAGAGATCAATTTTCAAAATTGTCCATAGCTTAGACCAGTGGAGAGATATTGAGCTCTTGTGAAAAGTGAATTCAAGAGCACAAAAAACAACGAAGATTTTAACAGAAGATTTTAACTGTTCCAAAAAAGTGACTGAAGCAACTATCAAATCTCCAAAGAAAGGGTTTTCAAAAATGGTCTACAATTTTATAATTAGTGGTTAGAACCATAAAAATTATATATTTCTGTGATCTGTGCTAAATTATCAAATGACTAAGAAAATAATGAAAACTCTAAGATCAACCGTTTTCAAGTTATTGAACATTATGTATGTTAAGAATTTTTCGATCTCACTACTTAAGTGGTAAAAATGTTACGTTCTTCTGCTGTTTAAATCAATTTAAAAATTCTGATTTTAATTAAATTTTAAGCTGCTACAGGATTATTAATGTAAGAACTACTTTGAGTGCAGTTTTTTGGAATATCTAAAAACTCCAAAAACTGTAAAATGTATTATATTAATTTAATGTTTTTTTTAACCGCTTTAAATTGTTTTAGTTTAACCACATAATTTTACGACTAACTAATAAAAATCTATTGTGCAAGATATTAAAAATTTTTGTCACATGCTGCTAACATAAGTAAACTAGAGTTAAAAAATATTATTATTTCGTGATTTGTCTGCACAAAATAAGACAGTAATACTTATTTATTTAAAATACTTTTTTTTTATAATAAACTCTATTAGAGTTTTTTTTCTTACTACCTGTAACTAAAAAACCAACTTCTAAATTGTAGTCATATTTATTTTCTTCTCTAAAATCCCTTACTATTGACATTATGTCCTACGAGTCCTTATTAGAAAAACCTAGACATATCAATAATTCCTTTAAACAAGATAAATTTTAATAAAAAAAATTCTCAGGTCTGCACTATGGTGTGAATATATTTACAACTATAACTATGTGTTGTATATTTTCATACAAAAAAACTAACACAGTCTAGCCTTTTATTTATGACTATTTATAGTCATACGTTTTTTGTTTGTTGTTATTTTTCTAACTTAAGAAATTCAATACAATTCTTTTCAATTCTACTGCATATTTCTATATATATTTTTTCCTCACCAGACACTACACAATTCAGGGCCAATGCTATATAAAAGGGGAGCAGCTTATAAATTCAATAAAATACAGACGTCTGTTAGAAAATTATTTAGATATGTGTATAAGTATGTGTCTAAACAGGAGCACAAGTGGCCAAAGGAATCGTGGTAAATATAAAGTTTTTATAAGTACCAGGTATGTATAAATATGTATAGTTGTATGACTGCATGTGCAGGTTTAAAAGAAACGTGTGTGTTTTGTGGCAGCTTTTATTTGCAATAGTATTGAGGTAATGATATTTTTTATTTTCTAAATATTATATCGATATTTATAGAAGAGATTTTTTTGCTGCTATTTATAATTTGCTATAAAAAAATCTGGTGTGAAAGGATTTTACAGGGTAAATGGTTGAGTTATAAGTATTTAATGGAAAGTCTGCGATGCTAAGCTTTTCAATATAATGAATAGAATTGAAAAAGTTAACTTTTAAGTATTTAAAGTTTATAGATTGTATTTTACACTTGATTTAAGGCTAATAAGTTTAGAAAAAGAAATAAGGCAATAAACTTTAACAAGATTTCTTTAAACACTATATCAGTTAAAAATATTCAAGCTTTTAATTTAATATTAAGATTTTTATATAATAGAGATTTCATATATAAGAGCCAATTAAAGCGACATTTATTTTTATAAACTAAAACTAAATTTTTTATAGCAGCTTAGTAACTTTATGCAAAATTTTATATAATAACGTTTATATAAAAATATAAAACAACTAAAACAAATATGTTAAATTTAAACCAAGCATCATGGCTGGCGTCAAAGTGATTTTATATTAAAAAAAAAAAAAAAAAACAACAAGAAAAAGTATTAGAGCACAAGTAGTATTATCACGTAATATGACAAAGGAAACAGCATAGGAAATAACTTATTTAATACATATGAAATTTTTAAAAGTACGTACACATTCATGTGTACACATATAAGGATAAGTGCATAACGTTAATATTTTTATATTTATGCATACACGCTAATACTATAAAATACTATAAAAGTTATAAACGCAGACATAAATAAAAATAATAAATATAAGAGAGAAAAATAAAAAAATAAACATTAAAGTCATTCTTCTAAAAAATATATACACACAAATGTACAAACGTAATAAACATATCGTTATTTAAAATGCTAACAACCCTAAATATGATATAAAGTGCTTTTTGATCGATATCTCGGATACTAATGAACCGATTTTTTTTTTTATTTATTCATAAAAAAATTTTGTTAAAAAAAATATAAAATTTCTCGTATAAGAATGAAGTTGCTAGCTTGTATAGGAGCTTAGAAAAGCCGATAATAAAAATGATTTTTGGAGGTATCTTCGGTTTTTGGCGATATCTCATTCATTTATAAACCGATTTTATTCATTTTTATTAGCGTTCTTTTTAGGAATATTCTCTACGATTTGATGTATAAAACATATATATTCGATAACTGGAGCTTTCTAAAAACTAATTTCAACAGACAGACATCTTTATATCGACTCCCCTATCAATAAGGATCCAGAATATATATACTTTTTGGGGTCTTAGATGAATATTGTAGAAATTTCAAATGGAATGACAAACTTATATATACCCTTTACATCTGTGGTGAAGGGTATATTAAAAAAAAGCATTAAACGTAATAAAAATATCGTTATTTAAAATTCTAACGAACACAAATAAGCTGCAGATCTTTATGAAAAATTAAAGAAAAAAAATATATATACAGTGGTGGCCACGAATTTAAGACACGACATGTAACGAACTAAGTTGTGATAATTATTACAACCCTGCAATATAAAATTAGATTTTGTTAATTTTTCAGTGTACCCTGTAATGTTAAGATCAATTACCGTTATTTGGTTTTGTTTGTGTATACATTTTGTTGCTGTTTTTATTATATTTTCGTAAAAACGTGTTTTTGAAGCTGGTCACGAATTTAAAACATATAAGAAATATTTGGTTTTTAAGTGATTTTTTGGTGTTTTTTGAAGCTAAAAGGTAAGTAATGAATGTTTTATTCCATTTAATGTTAGAATACATCAAAATATTTAGTTAGAAATGGCCAGAGGTACTTGGAGTTCGGATGCCGAGCGAAAATTGATCCAACAAATGAATACTGATGGAAAAACAGTAATGGAAATTTCCAAGCTACTAAAATGTTCCAGATCCAAGATTTACAATGCACTGGAACACATCAAGCAACATGGCACTACCAAAAATGTCAAACAGCACCCTAGAGCCCGAAAAACTACACCCAGGGAGGATAGCTTAATTTATAAATCAGCTGCTAAAGATCCTTTCAAGAGCTCAAGTAAAATTAAAAATGAGATTTCATCGGATTTTGGTATTAATATATCGTCCAGGACAATAAGAAGACGTCTGAATGAGAAGAACTTACGTGGGTGTATTGCACAACGTAAACCACTTGTGTCAAAAAAAAATATTAAATCCCGACTAGCGTTTTCAAGAGAAAATCTCAATAAGCCGATGACATTTTGGAAAAATATACTTTGGAGCGACGAGTCGAAGTTTTGTCGCTTTGGTTCTGATGGAAAACAGTACGTATGGCGTCCTCCAAACCTGGAGCATCACCCAAAGTACACCCTTAAAACGGTTAAGCATGGTGGTGGAAATGTCATGGTGTGGGCAGCATTTTCCTGGCATGGTGTAGGTCCCATTCAGAAGATTATCAATAAAATGGACCAGCATATTTACAAAAACATACTGACAAGCATCATGATACCATTCGCTGAAGACAACATGCCTCTAATGTGGAAATTTATGCATGATAATGACCCTAAGCACACTTCACGCCTAGTGAAGAGTTGCTTAGAGGAAAATAATATCACAGTTCTGAAATGGCCAGCTCAATCCCCGGATCTCAATCCAATTGAGAACTTGTGGAATGATGTTGAGGAGCATGTACGAGCAGTAAAGCCAAAAAATTTGACTGATTTATGGGAAGAAATTCAAAAGGCTTGGTATGCCATTCCAAAGGAGCGCTGTATGGCCTTAGTTGAAAGTTTACCCAGGAGATGCGCTGCTGTGATTCAAAATAAAGGATTTCCCACCAAATACTAATATTGTTTTATGAAGCTGAGCTTTACTTTTGTGAATTAACTTTTATTTTGCCTATGTCCTAAATTCATGACCAGGCTTAAACTTGTATTAATCTGTATAATATGTAAATAAAAATTGGAAACTAAATATAGGTAACAAACTATTGTTGATTTTTTTTCATAACATTACTAGGATCTTTAAAAAATAACATGGATCTAAAATTTGTTCGATAAGATGTAAAAATTATCAGAAATATATAAGTGAAATGTCGTGTCTTAAATTCGTGGCCACCACTGTATAATGAGTGAGATCGAAAAATTCTTAACATACATAATATTTAATAACTTGGAAACGGTTGATCTTAGAGTTTTCATTATTTTTTTAATCATTTGATAATTTAGCACAGATCACAGAAATATATAATTTTTATGGTTCTTGTGGACCATTTTTGAAAACCCTTTCATTGGAGATTTGATAGTTTCTTCAGTCATTTTTTGGGAACAGTGTGCACATCTTCTGTTAAAATCTTCGATATTTTGGGACACCTTTTTTGTGCTCTTGAATTCACTTTTCACAAGAGCTCAATATCTCTCCACTGGTCTAAACTATGGACAATTTTGAAAATTGACCTCTCTTGGTACTAAAACTATATTATTGATTTGGTACCACTCCAGAGCTTTCTTACCGTAGTGACATGATACCAAATAGGTCCAAAAATATGTGGACACGTTGTGCTTTCTTAAGAAAAGAAGAAATCTTTTTTGCAAATATTCCTTTATGCATATTTTGGTATTTATAGATCCGAATGTATCAAATGACTTTCCTGTTTTGCCGCAGCTGCAAAAAGCTTGTCATACCATGAATTTTGTAAAAAATTTTTGCTGCTTTTAGATCTTAAACTTATCTCCAACATTGCTTCGAGCATTAGCAATAAAAATTTTTGAGACACAAGCTGCGAAGATTCTGCCAGCACCTACGTTTCTTCGTCAATTATACAGCTTGAGTATTTTTGTATGAAATTTGGTTTTAAATTCTGAGTCCTATTTTTGGCTTGTAATTTTTTTTTTGCAGAATTCCAGTTTGGAATTTTTTGAACTTTATATGTTATCAACTTTCCCTTTACCTTTAAATTTTCGCACCAAATAGTCGAAGCACTGAGAAAACTGAGCTGATTTTCTACCAGATGTGTTTGGAGTTCCTTTCAATATGCCTTAAATATTCTGGCCTTCCCAATATCATGTGGTCCTTTTTTCTTACCAAACTAGGTTTCACATCAATAGTCAAATTCTCCTGACACTGTTTAATAACATTAGAAACGGTTTTACGGACGATATTTAATTCTGTGGCCAATTATTTGTAAGACCTATTTGGATTTTTTGAAATTTTTTAATAACTTGTAGGACGTAAATCTTTTTTGTCACTTATTTTGATGAGAATAAGGACAAATTAAAAATAATAACTGAAGTATTTTTCCATAATAACTAGATCAAAAAAAATTTTGAATATTGATTCCGAAAAAAGTTATGAGGCAAAATGTGTGTTAAGATTTTTTCGATCTCACTCCTTATATAATTTTTGAAAGTAGTTCCTGTTCTAAAAATCTCGTAGCTTCCTTAATTTTAAGTGTAATTCGATTTTAAAATTAATTTTGAAAAACTAAAACTATGTTCACTTTTGTTAAATACTTAACTCAGTTTTCGTGGCAACTAGTTCTACAAAAATTTAAATTGCAGTTGTTAGACCTTGCAAATTTTTTGTGAACAAAAAAAACAGCGTCAAACAATATACGGTAAAATATCAGCTATGATTTATGATAAATAAAAGATATCTTTCCATTAAAATGGAGAATCTAGAAAATTTTGTGTATAATTGTAACATAATTTTGGTCAAATATTTCACTAGACTGAACATACCTTAAATATATCACAGAGGGCGAAGCAGAGTACTTTGATCTCATACAACGTACATTGAAGATAATTATTAAGTAAAAAAAAATGATTATTAAGTAAAAAAAATAATAATAAATAAATGGTAATGTCCGTCCGTCTGTCTATATATTAGTGTTAATAATTAGTGGGTCCAAAATTATGCAAAATTCAGGGAAAGGTTATATCAATATTTTAATCATCACGTTTAATTTTCCTATTTATTAGTAAGAAAAAAATGCAGTTTTAAGATGTTTTTTGGTTGAATGGAAATGTCCGTCCGTCAGTCTGTACATTTGGGTTAAATGGGCCAAAAATGGCGCTTAATTCAGGAAAAGTTGATATCCGAATTTTAATAATCACATTGGCAGGATCGCCAATTGTGGTTCCAATATTTGGTTATTTTATGTGACCAAGATATTATTTTAATTTTTTATAAAAAGAAAGTGATTTTATTGAACAAGAATTTATTAGTTGGTGAAAAAATTATTTTTAGAATTCTAAAATATTTTTTGACAGAATGGCAATGTCCGTCCTTCCGTCTATACATTTGGGTTAAATGAGCCGAAAATGGCGCTTAATTCAGGAAAAGGTGATATCAATACTTTAGTATTTAGATTTAATATATTTTTGGAATTTTAAGACTTTTTTTTAAAGAATTCTAATGTCTGTCATTCCATCCATCTGTTTATTAATTTTTGCAAAAATTCCAATTCAAAATCGTTTACTTTATTACTAAAACTTCTTTTTAAAAGTGAAAACATCAAAATTGTTTCAGTTTATCATCTTTATCGCAAAGCTGGTAAAACTACGAGTAAATAAAGCCACGTATCATAAAAATGTATGCACAAATCTTGATTGGATTCACAGTTAAGTTAGGATACTCATGCATACCTACAGTTAAGTGGAAATACATTAGTCGGCAGAATTTTTTTTTTGTCCTAAATAAAAAATAATAGATGGATTAGATGGAATTTAATGTGCTAAATAAGAATCAGCTTTTACTTTCTTTCTATCACGCATTGTTTTTGTTTTATGGGCATGACTACTATGACCTCGCCTTTAGGCAGTCACACTTGTATAACTCGAGAACTGTTTGTCCAATTAAGATAAATTAAACTCCAGTAGACAGTGATCTAAATTGTCTTTGAGCTGAATTTACATAATTTTTTTATCCAGTTAATATTTCCGTAGTTATTCGGTAACTAGTAGCGAAAAATTATTTTTTTTTTTTCTATAACTTTGAAATTCTTAAGCGAATAAAAAATATTGTTGGCATAACTAGAAGACAATTTCCGTGTGCATCTTTTGATGTATCATTTATCAAAATCGTGTAAACGTTTCTTGAGTTATAGTCCTCGAATTTTATAGTGTGACCGCTGAATAAAGTGATGATATTAGTCATGCACCTAAAAAAAAAAAAGTCAGTACGTGATCGAAAAAAAGTGAATGCAGATTCTTATTTAACTCGTCAAAATCCACCTAGACCACCTATTTTTGTTTCAAGAAAAAATAATTTTTTTATTTTTTTTGCCCACCACTGTATTTCTACGCAATTGTATGTTACTTAACTGTGAATAAAATTACGATTTGTGCATCAATTTTGAAGATACATACCTTATTTTGTTCGCAGCATTACCAGCTTTAAAATAAAGATGATAAACTGTAAAATGATTTGATGTTTTCATTTATTAAAATAAATTTTAGTAACAAAAAAATCTAAAATTTTGCATGAAAATGATATTTTTTTGGGCACTTATTTCAAAACAACTCCGAAACTGTTGAGCACATAAAAAATTAAATTTGGATGATTTGATATTTTTATTACGTATCTTTTGGTGTATGATTTATGTCAATCGTACTCACCGTTCTTCAGTTATGAGGAAATATACTAAAGTAATGGCCTTACTAATGGCGAAATATTAGATACGCCCATAACAAAAAAATCCAGAACTGATGGAAAAAAACTGAAAGCAGATTCGTGTTTAGCATATCAAAATAAATCAAGTCCAATTATTCGTCTATGGGGGAGGATTTTTTTTGTCGACCAGTATAATTACAAAAACAATAAACTTCCATTATAATCAAAAAACTGTCAAAAATTAAAAATTTTAAAATTTTGGTTCACAACTTGTCATCAATGTAATTCAACATTGGTCAACGACAGACTGACTGAACACCACAAGTGTTTGTGGTTTACATTTGGACACATATGCTAATATCCGCGATTACAGCAATCAAAAGAAGAAAACAATTTGTTATTTCAAAATACTTTATTTTTTATTTTTTTTTTTTTAAATTGAGTGTTTGCCGGTACCACATGGAACCATTTCAGGGCTTGAATTTTTGTTGTTTTGCTCCACCAAGTGCTGCTAAGATAATTGCATCAAATGTTATTTTAAAAAATCGGGAATAGAAAAAGATATTTGAGGTTTAAGGTCGGTTTCATAATGTTAAACTTAACGAGAGAAGAAGATATAGTCGGTCAAGCCCGACTATATGATACCCTACACCATTTTGATTTACATAATTTTGCTTTTACTTATATACAACTTACTTGTGTTAAATATTAACATAATACTAACATTTGTATGGGATTTATGCAAGTTAGTGATTTTCGGGAGAGGAGTTTATATGGGAGCTTTGGTCAGTTATGGACCGATCTTCATGAAATTTGGCAGACAGGTTGTTGCTGATATAAAACTTATTTGTACTAAATTTCATTAAAATATTCCTATTTTAAGGCATCTATAAGTGTTAAAACTGTATTCCGGGAGGATATTTGTATGGGGGCTAGGTGAAATAATTGGCCGATCATAACCAAATTCAATAAGCTTCGTCCTTGTCTTAAAAAAAACATATGTACTAAATTTCATCAAATTATCTTCAACATTGCGACCTGTATTTTGCGCACAAGCTTTACATGGACAGCCAGCCAGACGACCAGACGAACGGACGGACGGATATCGTTAAATCGACTCAGAAAGTGATTCTGAGTCGAACGGTATACTTTAAGGTGGGGGTCGAAGATTTTTTCTGCGTTACAACTTCTGCACAAACACATAATACCCCAACCACCTTTGGTGGTGTAGGGTATAAAAAGAGAATTCTCCATATGTATGTTTGCATTTTTATTGTGGTATGTATATACTGTATGTATTGCTATAAAAAGCATTAATTAAAAAAAATGATATGGGAAAATTAAAATAATAATGAAAATGTGCAAAAAATAATAAAATTTAATTGTGTTATTTGCTCAAAGCCAATGAATTTGTATTATTTAAATAATACAATAAATATGTTTGTGCAAGTTAATCAACTTGTATAAATTTCTATAACATTTTGGGGCTACCTTGGATTTATACAACATTTTTTTTTTTTTTAATTTTTATACCCTACACCACCAAAGGTGTGTGCTAAATTTCATTAAAATATTCCTATTTTTAAGGCATCTATTAGTGTTAAAACTCTATTCCGGGAGGACATTTGTATGGGGGCTAGGTGAAGTAATGAGCTGATCATAACCAAATTCAATAGGCTTCGTCTTTGTATTGAAATAAGCATACGTACCAAATTACATCAAATGCTTTTCATAGACAGCCAGCCAGCCAGCCAGCCAACTAGACGGACGGACGGACGTACATCGTTAAATCAACTCAGAAAGTGATTTTGAGTCGAACGGTACACAGTAGGGCAGAATCGAAATTTTTTGTAAATAAATCTGTAACTTCTGATCGGCTGGTTGGATTTTCATGAAATTTGGTATATGCATAGCAGGTGAGTGTAAGTTTGGAAGGGAGACCGAACAGACACCTCAAGGGCGGAGCTAAGGGGGCTCAAATTTGGGTACATAAATTTTTTTTAATCGCTTGCCAAATTTTTGTTTCTCGTCCAATTTCAAATATTTTTATACATTATTGTAGGCACTGATAAGACCTATATCCTATTTATCACTTATAGTTTTTGAGTTATTTGCATTTGAATTTTTAAGTACCTCAATTTTGCTTTTTTCTTTAACAAATTAAAGAACAAAATTATCTATTGAATAAAAAAAATTTTAAGTCGATATCTCTACCAAGTCCAAAAATAAATGATTTTTAATTTGAAAATTGCAAAAATTACGACTTTTTGTGTTTTTTTTTTGGCCGAAAAAGTATCTACACTATTTTTTCTCTAAAATAAAATTTTCTTTAACAACATATAATAATTTTATACTTTTCTAAAAGGTATCTGCACAGAAAAGACTACAAAATAAAATGTTAGCTCATAAACTCAAATGGTCAAGGTACACACCCTCCCGAATCCGACCCATTTTATATGAAAGTTTTGACTTTAATCTATATTTGCTCAAATCCCAAAACAAGGATCGGCAAACTGAATGCAGTTTAAGAATTTGTAATATGTTGTTGAAAGTTTTCAATAAAAATCTACGGAAATTCGGAAAAATGTGGATTTTATAGGCGAAAATGTGAAAAAAACCCAATTTTGGGATTTTCCGCTTTTTTTTTGGGAATTGTGGGATTCTTTTTACAAAAATCTTAAAGTTTTTTTCACTTTCTCATTTTATACGATAAAGTGTATATTCACCGAAAATATCGTTAAGATATCTTTAATAACAAAGATTTTATTACAGATAAAATATTTATAGTTTTTCAAAAAACCAGTTTTTTACAAAAATTTTACTTTAATTTAAAAGATCAGAAAAAGTATAAACTCGATTTTTTTTATCTAATTTTATTTTGCTTAGCTGACATAATTCTTCGTTATACGGAAAAATATTGAAATCAATATTTTTTACAGAACCGAAAGTATGCCACTTTAAATTTTCATTAGTGCCTACAATAATGTATAAAAATATTTGAAATTGGACGAAAAACAAAAATTTGGCAAGCGATTAAAAAATTTTTATATCTGAGGGGTCTGTTCGGTCCCCTTCCAAACTTAGCATTGTATACTCCTCTGCTGAAGTCTGCCGCTCAGAAGTTACAGATTTATTTCCAAAAAATTTCAATTCTGCCCTACTGTGCGGTATACTTTAAGGTGGGGGTCCGAAGATTTTCTCTCCGCGTTACAATTTCTGTACAAACACATAATACCCCAATCACCTATGGTGGTGTTGGGTATAAAAACTTAATAACTAAATGCATAGTTAAATTTTTCCTTAAAAAAAAAAAAAAAAATCCTTTAGAAAATGCATAAAATAACTGCAATATAAAAACTAATCTTTTAGCTCAAATAAAAATACATATTTTACTAAGAAAAACAGTCAATGCACTTTTTAGGAACTTTTAGGCATAAAAAATATCTAAACCAAGTCATTTTTTCTAGAAACATTTTAGCTTATTGCCAAAATATATTTCTTTTTATTCCATTTTTTTTTTATTTGTTTCCTGTTCCATATTGAAAATTAAAAACTCTTGCATAAAATGCGTAAATATATTTTAGTTTTTATTTTTATTGAGGTTCTTTTTTTTCCTTTACTTTGTTTGCCAGTTTTGTTTTATCAGGCAATTACTTTTGTATATCTAGAAGTAAATAAATATACGCATTCAGGCTTTAGTGTCCTGGATGCAGGCATAAGCTTGACGCCAGTTTTTGTCATATATATATGTATGAAATGGTAAAGAAA
This sequence comes from Protophormia terraenovae, assembly GCA_951394005.1. Taxonomy (NCBI): domain Eukaryota; kingdom Metazoa; phylum Arthropoda; class Insecta; order Diptera; family Calliphoridae; genus Protophormia; species Protophormia terraenovae. The sequence continues at coordinate 120,214,134 of OX596077.1, read as the reverse complement.
AAAGTTTTTACCATAATTTAAAAATTCACATAATTTTCCATTAAAAATTCATATTGTTTTGCATTTTTTTTTAATTTTTTTAAAAAGTCCTTTGTAGTTAAAATTTGTCTAATATGTACTAAAGCTGTTTTAGAATTTTAGCTAAGGAAATAAACTATTAAAAAATCTTGCAAAATAAAAAATGTTACCATATTTTATTCAAAAACAAATTATATGAAAAGTAATGTAAATTAATTAATGACGAAAAGTATTTTGAAAAAGTAAGCAAATTATTTTTTATTTTATTTTATATCTATTTATATAATTTAAGTATACATACGTATATATTTATAGACATTTTACTATTGTGTGGATATTGTTTGAAATATTTAAGTTCATTGAATATGAGAACAATGTGCGTATGAGTTACAGACTCCATGAATATATGAGTAACTTTGACTATGGATGTTAGAGTATGTGTAAGTAGTGTTAGTGTGTGCATGCGATTGTTAGACAGAAAAAAAAAGCAATAAATCCTTTAAAAATACTGACATGACATGACAAACTGGATTACACACATAAAAAAAAAAAAAACAAAAACAACGGGGATTATTAAATGTTCAACATGGCAGAGAAAAAAAATTTCGTGTAATACTAAAAGCTTAATAGAGATGTTGTAGAACACAAAGACTAATGAGAGCACTTCGGCAGAAATTGGAGTAAAAATAATTCAGAAATTTCATTAACATAAAAATATGAAATGATAATAAAAGATAGATTTACAATTGAATTGCGATTTAAGGGGACTTATTTCATTATTTTTTGTTTATATAAAATCATGGAATTCGAATTTTATTTTTATTCATTAATAAATAAAAAAATTAATTTATTAAAGAAAACCACAAAAAATTTTAACAAAATAGTTTTGTTAATCATTCTCCTATTATGTAGGTTTCGCAAGTGTTACCAGTGTTTTTGAATTATTTAAGATATTGTGCTTTTTGTAGCGCTATACCAAAGTAACAATATTTAGAAAGATGAAAAACGTGTAGCTTCTTTTACTAATACATTTTACATGATGAGAAGTTAGTCAAAGGGGAAAAAATATTTTAGTAAACATTAGTGTGGCTCTAAAATGGAAGGAATCAACTTAAATGAAAATTTATTTATTTTTTACTAACTGGATCAAATATATATTGTAAGAATTTTTTTGTTTATATATATATATATATATATTTTTTTTTTAATTTCAAAAGAAATTACGTATTTTTTAAAATTATGTTTAACAAATTTTTCTATTTTCAAAGTTATAGCATTCTTTTCTTAAAATATAAAAAAAAAAAAAAAAAAAAAAAAAAATTATGTTTGCAGGAACATAAATTTAATCCTGAATATTTTCGAAGTGGTTATAGGTATCAAAATAATTTTTGCTCACGATATAAAGTAGTTAATGGGAATTTTAGAAATATAAAGTTCAGATAAATATTTATAAGTCTATTACATATATTTAAAGGTTGAATTTTGTAATATTGAAAATATGGAATTTTTCAAAAAATTGTCTCGTGTGACTAAATTAACTAACAGATTTTCACAAATTTTTTCATAGACTTTTAAAACATATCAGGCTATCTAATCTCATTCAAAAAGGTTATGAAATTAACAATGAAAATATTTTACAGACTTAAGAATATGAACTTTTCTTTAAAAAATTTACTATTTTAGACCACTGCTGCATGTAGGGTGCACGTTCAAAGTTTTAATAAATAACACTTAAAAGCTATTTTAAAGTGTAGTCTTTAAGAAAATATCAAAAGATATTGAAGTTGTTTAACAAAAGTTAAAATTTATAGACTTATTTTTTTTTATTTTTTTGCAAAAAATTTCACTTTTTGAAACCTGTTTTAACATTTTGATTTTGAAATTTATTTTCCTGTTATCGAATTGAGAATACTTAAAAAATTAAATAAGAAAAATTATAGAAATATTCAACATATTTAAAATAAAAAATTAGAGTTTTTAGTTTAGATGTTAAAGGGCAAAAAATTCAAAGCAAAAAAAATTGGGAAATTCAAAATTTTAAAGTAAAATATCGTTTTTTTTTATACCCACCATCAAAAAGAGGGAGGGTTTATTGATTTTGTCATTCCGTATATAACATGTCAAAGAAGTCATTTAAGACCCCACAAAGTATGTATTTTCTGGGTCCTGGTTAGATTCTGAGTCGATCTAGCTATGTCCGTCCGTCTGTCTGTCAGTTGAAAGCAGGATAGTGCTCGACAACGGGACAACAACGGGACAATTTGGCACAAATATTTATCTTATATAAGGTTTGTTTGGTATTGAAAATTGGCAAAATCGGTTAATAAACAAAAAAGTTATGGAATAAAAACTAGAAACACAGGGTGTCCGTTGTAGCTTAATTTCATACTTTTCTGCTGATATCTCATAAATAAAAGCATCTACGACAACGAAATTTTGCATAAATAGTTTGAGGGTCAATATAAACTTGGAAACCAAAAATGGGCTTGGTCCGCCCACTTTACAGGCCACCTCCCATATAAGGTGAAAATTCAAAGAAATTGTGTTCAAACAGTTCAAGGACCAGTGTAAACTCGGAAACAAGAAATGGGAGTGGTCCGACCACTTTAAAGCCCACTTTCCATATAACGTAAAATTAGAAATAGTTGATGGCACTGATTTGCTTTTACTTTGTCTTGCTTAGTTGATATCACACATTTAAAAGAAAAAAATATTAATCGGTTTATGTTTGTGGACGTAACAGCTCCGATATGTTTTTCATTCAAGTTTCGGTTCTGTAGATCAAAACTAGCCGAACAAAAGTTACAGATTTATTTCCAAAAAAATTCCATTCTGCCCACTGTGCACTGTTATCTGTGTGTGTTAGATGTGGAGATATCCACAAAAGTGTGGACTTCCCATATTCAAAAATTTCAATGCCGGAAAGTGAATTACATAATTACACTGAAACTTCTGATCCTCAAAGTTCTATTCCTCTAAAATTCTATTACAGTTTGCGAGTAATGATCAAATTCTGATCTGATCAAATTTATAAAAAATAAATTTTGTATAAGGTAATATAACATATTTGTTTTTAGTAGCATGCCACGTCCACAATTACCGATATTTTGATCTAATTTTTTGGCCACCTTAGTTTCAATATGTTTACCTTTGAATGACATTAAAATTTGAAAATCTATACTTTTGACCATATTTGATCAAAATTTTCATTAATCAATATAAAGGTTAAAAATTGTGGTTGGAAATATGTAATTTATTTGCATATTTGCATATGCAAATATGCAAATAAATTACAAATATTTTACTGATTCGCAGCTAGCATTCGTCAATAAGTCTAAAATAATATATATATTTTTTATTTTTTCTTTTATTTTTTTAAATTTTCAGTCATATCCTTAAGCTGTGAAGGCATGTCAGTTATTCTTTTATTCGATCTAACGTCGGACCATTTACAAACGATTTTCATATTACATGACTCTCCAGGGAGCATGAATTTATTTTCCAAATAAAAAAATAAACTGGATGTATATTAGCTGGACTCCACTTATCTCACTATAATGTGAAAATGTATTGATATTTTTACAGATATTCTTTCTAATACAGCTGCAGTATCCACATCTTAAAGTTAAAAAAAAGAACAAAATTTCCGAGAGATTTTCAACATCTGATAAAGAAACAAATAAATTTTAGACATCAATGTCTGGAGTTTAAATCTCCTGGCCTTAAAATTCAACTCAATCAGTGTCGGAGAAAATTAATTGTCGCTTTGAAGGCATTGAAGGAATCTAAATTTGAGAACTATCTGTCCCATTGCATACGAGTCTCCCATATGTCTTCAAAAAGGTTAATGGCCAAAAAAATAATACTGAAAAACTCGAGGTGTTTGCTACTCACTTAGAGACTGTCTTCACTAGTAAGTAATAGTAATAGTATCCTATGCATTAAAATTCCAGCCCTCTGCTTTGAAAATAAAAATCCCCAGGCACTGATAATATTATTAACACAATTATTACCAAATTGCCTAACATATTCTCTGAGACTTATTTAATTTAAAATCTACATTATGTGCAGGATACTTTGCAATCACTTTGAAATTGTATTGATATCCCAACCCAGAATAGATGTTAGTCCATGTTGCATAATTATATAGCTTTTTTATTAAAATTGTTTGAAAATGCTTCTTGAGAAGCTTTTATTATTCCTCAATAATAACTAACCATAAATATCATTCATAACGAATAGGGCCTCCCTTTAATTAACCTAGAGTTGATCTAAGATTCCCTGATCAAGCTAATATTAAAATGATTGTCAGATTATCTTGAAAAGGTGTAGATTCAGCTATGGAAACGGTAGCTTAAAGTATTATTAATTTTAATTTTATCTGCAAAAATTGATAACTTTAATTTTTTGTGCTACCCTAGTACACATACTTACCTCCATGATAAACGAATTCAAGAACGTAGCACAGTGCTTTGTTCCATAGACAAAAATCAAAATAAAAACATTTTTCATATTGAGTTGATATATACGTTTTTGGAAAGGTAACAATATAGATCATATAATTTAAAAATATTTTTTTAGGAAAAAGTTATTTTTGTGGCTACTAGAGGGCGCTAAAGTCAGAGAATTTAAAGCCAATATTAATGAACCAAAAAACTGGTTTTAAACTATTTTAGGAAAAAAATTTTTCAAAAATTAAATTTTTAATAAAATGCGTCGAAGTTTCATTTTTTCAATACCTCAGAATATTGGTAAATTAAAATTATTATTATCTTTTAAATTTAGTGTTTTGAATAAATATATATTATTGCTTAAATTTACACATATTTTTTACTTAAAACCAAAAAATTTATTAAATTTGATGAAGGATATACAAAAATTATAAAAATTATACAATTTTTTTTTTTTATGTTTTATGTAAGCTTTTATAGTTATTTAATAGATTAAAAAATAGTTAGAGCCTATTATTTGCCACAACTTTAAAAAAAACTTAAATTGAAAAAGTATCTGATTTTCCATTTTTACTTAAATTTCAAAGAGTTCTCAATGTTGACGTAATTTATTTTGCTAAATTAAAATAAAATAATTATAAAAATTATTCCGAAATTTAAAAAATAACTAAGGAATAGAAAAACATATTTTTTGGACCTAATATATTAAGTTAAAAATCCTCCAGATGGCGCTAATTATGGAGCATTTTTAAATTTTAATACAAAAATTATATGAGTTCGATGGAGTATTAAAAAAAAATTATAAAAAGTTATAAAATTTTTTTGCTTGTTTCTTAAATTTAGTATTGTTTTTTTAATATATAAAAGAAAAATTATTTCCTATTTTTTGTCACAACTAAAAAAAATAATAATTCAAAAAATTTATAAAGTCAAAAAATTCTTTATGTTGAAATATTTCATGTTGTCAAATCGACATTGCTTTAATAAAGTGTTGAAAACTAAAAAAAAAAAAAATTTGGACCGGAAATCGAACGAAATTAGGCAAATTAATGATTTACTGAACATAAAATGTGGGTGTAAAAATTAAAATAATATTTAAAAATTATAGGGCTTGGAGGAGGTAGATATGCCCTTGCTCCTATTAAATAAAATATTGTCTGACCCATAAGAAACCCATTTTCAATAAGTATCGTAAATTTTGATACTATTTTGACCAGTATTTTGGAAGAAATTGTGTTTACACATTTTTTCCTTCAAAACTTTGTATAAACTTACTCTTTGTCTAAAGTAATATATGTGCCAAGTTTCAATTATCTGCGACACCTCCTTCTATTTTTATAAAATTAAAAAGGGTGTGTTAGCCAGAAATGCGTTTTTCTCATTTCAGGATATATGGGAGGTAGGCGTGTTTTTGTTCCGATTTAAATAAAAATTGGAAAAATCATAAATAATCTATTTAACTACAACCACAAATTTTGGTGGAATTGTGACAAGTATTCACGCAGTAAATCCCTTTTTTAGTTTCAGGATATATGGGAGGTGGGCGTGTCCTTGCTCCAATTAAAAAAAAAAAAAAATAATAAATTAGAAGACGTGTAGGCAATCTGTTTTTTATGGCTCACACAAATTTTGTTAAAGTTCAGATCAGTATTTTAGAAAAAATTTAGTTTTTTAACTTCAGGATATATGGGAGGTAGGCGTGTCCTTGCGCCAATTTTTTCAAAACTTCATATTTACTCATTCTAAGCCTAAAGTAATATGTATACCAAGTTTCAATTTGACAACTACGACAACTCCTTCTATTTTTGTCCCATCGTTGTATGGGATCAAAGCATTGTGCGTAGTATCTCTTAACCAAGACTAATAAAGCTAAAACTTACATACCCTTTTACACTGGGCTCTATACGATCTCGTTCTCTACTCATCAAGCCAAAGCAGCAAAAATATATACAATCTCGATGCTGCTATTTGGTTTGATTACATTTCTTACATCATATATAAATGTATTTATTGTACAAATCTCATACATACATACATATGTATGTACCTACATAGATATTTCTGTTTCCTCTAAATAATGTTATGTACTCGTAATGAAATTGTATGTGAGTTTGTAAAAAGATAAATTACCTTGTCTATGATGTCTGTAAGGTAAATAAAATATAAATGTTCAGCAGCATATAAATAAACACACACACACACACACATATGTATAATCTTTAGCTTTACATTAACTGAAAGTGTATTTGTGAAACATAGAAACTGAAAGTGAGTAAGTAAGTAGTTTATTAAATTTCTTTTTCGTTTTATTGGATTTATTTGGAATATAATTTATCTGAACATCTTGTGGGTGTTTTTTTTGTGAAATTGTATTAAGTTTGAAATTAAAACAATTGTAAATTGTTTTAATTGTTAAATATAACGATGAAATGAGGTTAATTAAAGTTGTAATTGATGAAAAGTTGTAGGGGTATTTCAGTATTAAAAAAAAGGAAAAAAAAAAAAATAATTCTTAAATGAAAAATGAAACTAAATTATTTAAAATAAATCATAAGGGAATTTTTCTTTTTAAATTTTTATTTAAAAATATTAATTAAATAATAATCATACGCCCTAGTGTACTTAAACTAACCTACATTAAAAACTTTTTACTTTAAATGTCTCTTTTAAATCCTTTTTGCTGTTACAATTTAACATTTTCTCATTTCGGAAAATAGAGGAAAAAAACTATTTTCCTTTACTATTTTCTAACTTTTTTTTAGCAAATAAATATAAAAATGTAAAAAAACAAATCCTGTATCAAACAAACATATTAAGTATCCTTAAAACTTATATTTTTACAATTTTATTTTTTTTTTTTTCTCCTCCACTTTTTTTTTTTATTATTTTATAATTTCACTGAACATTTAACTGTTATACAGTATTTACCTTTGACTACTCAACTATGATTTCTTGCACTTAAAATGCTAGAGAGGACGAGAGAAAGAGAAAGGAAATCAGTAAAACTCTTGTACTTTAACAAAGAGTTGAAAATAACTTTGTGCTGCCTGTTTTTTTTTTTATTTTACTGAAACATTTGAGGCTTAAAACTGGAAAATATAAATGGCAAAAGAAAAACTTTTTGTGTTTTTAATTTTTTCCATACAACAAAGCGAAAAAAAAAACTAGTTAAATGTTGTGCAAAAAAAAAAAAAAAAAAAAAAGTATTAAGAGTTTTATGGAAAAAAATGAAACGTATACTTACAATGACCTTGTTTGTTAAAAATAAAAATAAGTTAATAATATATTTTATATTTTTTTCCTTTAAAAAGGGAAAACTTTTTTTTAAAGAGCTTTTAGTTATTTTATGAAAAGAAAATGTTAAGCTATTGAAATGAAATTTTATTTTTATTGAAAATGAAACGTAATAAAAATAATAATAAAAAAAAAGACTTTATCTTGTCAACACGCCTGAAAATTGAGACAATTTATGTGAATTTTATTTTTCATTTAGTATGATTTTTTTGTATTTTTTCTTGATAATGAGATGTAATGTATGCAATGTAGATTTTTAAAAGTATTTTTAGTTTATTGTTAAATTTGTTCTTATAAAGGATTCATGGACAAATAAGACACAATGTTTATTTTCTACAGAATTTTATAAGACAACATCATCACCTCACAGAGGGCCAGGCCGGATATGGCAAAAAATTAATTTTTCAAGGTTATTGGACTTGCTGATTCCAAAAATGAACTAAAAAATAAAAAATTAAAAATGGTGGAGCCAAAATGGCTGCCAAAATTTTTAAAAATTTGTCTGATCCTGATGAAATTGTGTGTATAGGCAGTTTTAGAGTTACTTAATTTGAAACTAAAATCAGAATTTGAAAAAAAAAAAAAAAAAAATGTTTTTTAAAGTTATGTTAATTTCTTAAAAAATAAAATTTTGAAATCTGTATTCTATAAAATTATCAAAAATATTTAAAAAAAATCAAAATGGCGGAAACAATATGGCGTCCAAAATTTTTTGGTTGCTGTATCTTCTAAAATGTTTCTGTTTGTGTTTTTGATGTTACTGAATTCAAGAGCAAACATAAAAAATCAAGTAAGAAAGTTAAATAATTTAAATTCGGGTTTTTTTTTATTATAACTGCTGATTCAGATGTTAATTATGCGAAAAAAATTTCAACTTTTGTCATAAAAATATGTAGCAAAAACAAAAAAATGGCCCTTCAATAAAATTAATTTCTAACAACTTTTTAACTTTGGTTCGATATAGAAGGAAATGTTGTAGATGGATAACAAAAAAAAAAAAAAATTTCAGAAAATGGTTTTAAATGTTCCTAATAATTTGCCATATTGGTTATTTTCAAAATCTTAAAAATGACTTATGTATAAAAATCTATCTCTCTGAGTCTCTGTGCACCGGTGTCTTATATCTATAAAGATTCATATAGCAATTTTAATCCTTGCTGAGGAATTCATGAAATTATTGTTGAAATCGACACATTGGAAAAATTTTAAAAAATATAAAAATATTTTTAAATTTAGTAACAAAATTTATATCAAAATGTGGCTATAACCTTCAGCGTTCAAGAAGTGTTTTATTATACCCTACACCACCATAGGTGGGGAGGGTATTATGCGTTTGTGCTGATGTTTGTAACACCCAAAAATATTGGTCTAAGACCCACCTTAATTTATACCAATCGGCTTAGAATCACTTTCTGAGTCGATTTAACGATGTCCGTCCGTCCGTCCGTCTGTCCGTCTGACCTTCTGTCCGTCCATGTAAACCTTGTAATCAAACTACAGGTCGCAATTTTAAACCAAAATTTATGAAATTTGCTACACAGATTTCTTTTGGTCCAGGGACGAAGCCTGTTGAAATTGGTTATGATCGGTCCATTATTTCACCTAGTCCCCATACAAATGTTCTCCCGGAAAAGGGTTTAACAATCATAAATCCCTTAAATATAGCAATTATTTAATGAAATTTGGCGCATATAAGTTTCACATAAGTCTAAATAAGTGTGCCGAGTTTTAAAAAGATCGGTCCATATTTACCCATAGCTCCCATATAAACCCCTTTTCAGAAAATCACTTTAACGACCATAAATCATATTAAAATGCTAGTATCAAGTTAATATTCGACCCAAATAAGTTTTATATAAGCATAAATGCCGAGTTTTATAAAGATCGGTCTATAATTTACCATAGCTCCCATATAAGGCCCCCTTTCGGAAATCACCCAAAAGTGAATAAATTCATATAAATTTCAGCATCAACGTAATATTCTGTATTTGTATGTCATATTTTACATTTATAAGTATTGGTCCACATTTTGATAAAAAAAAACCCCTCCCCGAATTATACTGTACATAATGGTGTAGGGTATCATATAGTCGGACCTGACCGACTATAACTTTTTCTCTCGTTTTTATTGTACAATTGGTCTGCTTAAAATAGGACATTTCCAAAGTAATGGAATTTTTCAAGTAAAACTTTTTAATAAAAATATACTAAAAATAATTTTTCGATATTTAGGAGTATTTGAAAAACTCTGGTTTCTCAAAGAAGCTCGTTGCTTTATTGTCACATGAATGAAAGAAATTTTATTGAACGAATTACAGTGAAACGCTGCTGAAACGCAATGAAATCGATTAATTTTTAAAGTGATTTATTACAGGCGATGAAATATAGGATCATTGTTAGAATATTAAGTGAAAAAAATCAAAAAAAATCATGGTCAAAGACCTGCAACCCCCAGCGAATATCTTCAAATCTTGGTTTAATGGCAAACAAGGGTTTGCTAAGTATTTGATGGAATTAGAAGGGTATTATTTATTACAGGGAATTATTTATCTACTGCATCCTTGCAAAACTATTAATTCTCAATCAAACGGTTTACAATTCGAACATTTGAATGAAGAAATCAATAAAGTGCGACCACAATTGGACATTTGAAAAGCTGTTGTTTCTCATTATGACAACGCCAGGTCACATACATTTTTACTGCACTTGGCTGGAAAGTTTTCAGGCATCCACCATTTAGCAGGGAACTTATACCATCTGACTACTATTTATTTAGCTCTCTGCAAAATTCTCTTGATAATAATAAAAAATTAGCCAACTAAAGTGCCAATGAAAATCACCTGGTCCAACCACAGAATTTATACAGAGATAAAATTATGAAGCTACACCAAATATTACAAAAAATCATTAATAATAATGATGAATTTGTTTAAAATTGATTTTCAGAGAAGAAAATTTTAGTTAAAAAATTTTAGTTAAAAAATGTTGCCATTAACTCCACGTTAATGGCAACATTTATATAAAAAATATTTTTTAGAAAGACATCTGGACGGACATAATAAGATCATATATGTAGCTTTTTAATGACCCATAATAAACAATTAGTTTCTTCGTATCATGTAATCCAATTCCTTACAAATTTTTTTTGCCATTAACACAATTTTCTAAAATTTTCTTACAAATAACAGGTGTTAATGTAAATAAAACATTTTAGTTAAGAAATTGTATTTACTTCTACCGTATACCACCATAACTGGAGAGGGTACTGCGTGTTTGTGCTAATATTTATAACATCCTAAAATACTGATCTAGAACCCACTTCTATGTGTATCAATTGGCTTAGAATCACTTTCTTTGTCAATTTAACAATGTCCGTCCGCCTGCCCGTCCATATAAACCTTATAATTAAATTACAGGTCGTAATTTTAAAAATAATTTAATGAATCTTATTACGCAGGTTTTTTTTATGGACAAAGCATATTGAAGTGTAGTTATGATCAGTCTATTATTTCGCCTAGCCTCCATACAAATTTTCGAGTAAAGCAGCTTAAAAATTTTTAGACAGAAGCTGTGAAAAAAAAAAAACATAGGTATTTTTGTTTGAAATTTGATTTTAATATCCGTACCCTATTCTTGACTTCTAAGGAGTGCGTTCGAAAAAACATATATAACATATATAATGTTCAATACCTTGGAAATGGTTGCTCTCAGTGTTTTCATTCCTTTTTATTTAATTGATAATTTACTACAGATCACAGAAATATATAACTTTTATAGTTGTAACCATTACATTTAGTTGGAGATTTGATAGTTGCTTCAGTTTCTTTTTTGGATCAGTGTGCACATCTTCTTTTAAAATCTTTAGTATTTTGGGACATCTTTTATGACCTCTTCAATTTTCTTTTCACAAGAGCTCAATATCTCTCCACTGGTCTAATGTAATGAACCGACCATGACTGTTTATGTTTTAATATAAACAAAAGTATTTAAAAGGCTGGTAGGGTTTATCGGGAAATTTTATGTTTGCTCTTAGAAATAGGTAAGACTAACGGGAGCCATTTAGACTGCTAGCTCACAGTCGGTTGGGGGGGTTCTTGTCTCACAAATTTCTACTACCGATAAGAAAGTCAGAACATAAATATTGTTATAGACTCCCTGTTAAAATTTAACTAGAAAAATAGACTACTAAGTTGATTTATGGAAAACGATGTAAAAAAAAATACCCCAAAGAGAATCAACTTTACAACCTGGAAATAATGAGGTCAATCACTAAAGTAAACTTTCTAAAAATTATCCCTAGATGACAATGGGGACTACGCCTCTATACCCGCCCTGCCTATGATCTTATGGCGTTTAAAATTTACACTAAGATCCCTAAAGTTCTACTTATTCGTCACCGATCACATATGTAAGAAATAAACAAAAATTATAGCTCCATTTTAATTAATTCGCATTTATTTCACATTATGCGTTAATAATTGTTTTAATATTAAATTTATAACAAGAAATAGATCAATCGCAGTATTAAAATATTAACAAAAAAATTTAAGTAGAACTAGAATGATTTTTATATGTAATATTAAGTATGTTTATAAACTTTATGTATGTACATAACTTAAATAAAAAGAAAAAAAACATGTATTGTAAATTCAAGCTTAAATTATGTTTATAAACATTCTTATGCCTACGGCTTAATATTGGTCGCTAGGTGTAAGAATTTATAACTTATGCAAAAAAAAAATTTAAATGAAATGAAAAAAATGTAAGTATCAAAAACAATAAAAATAAATGTACATATATGAAGATTTTAAATGCACTCACTCTCTTGTGGTTAATTTTTACATATTGTTTTTATGAATGATCACTTATCAATGAAAAAACGAAAAACCGTGGTGAATAAAATTATCAATGAGCGTAGTAAAAATAAAAAAAAAAATTTTAAAAAAAAGAATACAAAAAAATAGAGCAATGCGTAGATACTACAAGAATAAAAAAATAATAAAATTAAGAAACAGGTATCCCTCTTTAATCAGGGTAATTATTAATTATATTATTATGAATGAAAAAGAAAGAAATAATTCTTAAAAAAAAATTACTGTTGTAAATTCTTACACACTTTACTTATAAGGGTTTAAAAAAATAGGTAATAATTATATATAAAAAGAAACATTTTATAATAATTGCAAAACATAAAATATAGTTTCTGGACTCACCCTTTAATAATATATGTAGGTTTCGGCAACTGATGCTGGATGAAGAGGCCTTTTCAAACTGCTTATAGTTGCTGACTGAAAGGGGTTAAAACACGATGCTTTGCTTTGCAATTATTGCCTTAGAAATTACTTATGACTACACTATGTTTCTAAATAGAAATAAGATTTACGTTAATTATTTTAATTACCAAATTATTAGATATCAAATATATATTTTAAACTATATTATACTCCACTGTGCAATATTTGAAATTAAGTGCAATAGTAGACAATAAGAAATAGGAATTTTTCTGTGATATTAAATTTTATAATTTAGTTTAGCTTATTTTTTTTTTAACATTCTGTGATATTAGATTTTAGTATTTAGTTTTAATTAGTCAAAAAGGTTTTTTTTGTTTTTAGGATTTTAACATGATTTCATTTTAGATATTTATTAGGAATTTAGTATATACTGAACAAAAATTTGGATTTATGATTGACGAATAGGTTACATGGTGTAATAACCAAGTTTGGAAATTTGCACTTTTAGAATGTAAAACACTTTTAAGTTTTCATAAAAATCACTTTTTTGATAACAAAACGATTTTAGATTTAAGTAGTGGTATTTAAAGTAATAATTTATATAATTAAATAGGTTTTATCTTATTTTTTTTTAATTATACTAGAAAATTTAAATTTACCCAGAAACACGATGTGACACTTTTTCCCGGATTTTCCCCTCAATAGAGGGTTATGATGAATGTGGCAAGCGGCGGATAAGATGATGACGATTACGATTCTGGGATTTAGTTAAAACTTTTGATTAGGTTTTTGGAAATTTCACTAATAGTTTGAAATATATGGGTTATGAGCTGTTTTGATGTTTAATTCACTTTTTACTGATTTTACTGATGTCTTTAAAGAATTTTGTGGTTTACGTTGCTTTTTGTGTTTGTTCTTAAGAAGTTAATGAAATAATGAGGTAATACGCATGTTTTTCTTCTTCTTCTCTACCCATTTACTTCGTTCTTTCCAATAACGTCTTCGAGATCATGTTTTTTATGGGTAGAATTATTTTAGATATCGAGAAAAAAATTACAGTGGGTGCTCATTGAATGAGACACCCACATTTAGAAGGAATGTGTAAAGTTTTGTGGGCAGATAATACCTGTGGTAACAACAATGAAAAGCCAATGTAATAACTAATTTAAATGCCTATTTAACTATAAAAGCTTACCTTAAATACAATTATGTAACGGGGTAGAAATATGAATAATTTTATAGGGCAAGCTGACATCAATTTAGTATTGAAAGCAAAGGCCAAAAAGTTGAATGGAATGCAAAACCGAAACGAATTCTCAAGAAAAAAAATGTGAAGCAGCAAAATGTACAGGAGGTCTGTTGGACAAAAGATCACATGGATTGGTAAAATAACTAGGGTTATGTTTTATAAAAGTTACCTGTTATACTGTACGCGTAATGGTGATTTATTGCTTTAATTAATCTTTTGCTCAAATTTAAGCAAAAGAATTAAATATTTTATTAACTTTTTAATATATTTGTATATAAATTAAATTTATATGCTTCTTTAAAAAATTATATAATTTAATATAATGGCACTTTATTAATTATCACACTTTTTGGATTTTTACTTATTTTTCACTTCTGTTCTTGTAGAATGTTCGACGCAAAAGAATTATGCGACGCCAAGATCGTGGCTAAGTAAGCTATTTTTTCCATTTTGTACAGTTAAAAATTCGATAAGTTATCGGGAAAAATAACGTTTAGGTATATTTTCTGGGCTTAAACAAATATGCGATATGGTGCGTGGCTATGCGTTACTGTGCGTTGGTCTGTTTTTAGGGATGCCAGATCGAAAAAAATAGATAAAAAATAATAAACATGACTTTTTGAAATTTTTCTCATATAACCCGTTAATTTCAATTCCCTAAAAAGTATTTATTGATACAATAAAAAATATTTTACAAATCTTTGAAATATTTTACAACTACCTAACAGTGTAACGACAAGATAGACCCTTACACTAAGCTATGGACAATTTTGAAAATTGACCTCTCTTGGTACAAAAACTATGTTTTTGTTTTGGTACCATTCCAGAGCTTTCTTACCGTAGCGACATGATACCAAATGGGTCCAAAAATATGTGGACATATTGTGCTCTCTTATGAAAGGAAGAAGTTTTTTTGCAAATATTCCTTGATGTATATTTTCGTGTTAATAGATCCGAATGTAGCAAATGCCGCAACTGCAAAAAGCTTGTTATACCAGGCATTTTGTAAGAAATTTTTCCTACATTAAGGTCCTAAATTTATCTTTAGTATTACCTCGAGCATTAACAATAGAAAAGTTTTTACACAGAAGCTGCGAAAATTCTTCCAGCCCATACGTTTCTTCGCCAAATATACAACTTGAGTATTTTTGTTTGAAATTCGATTTAATTTTCGTGTCCAATTCTTGGCTTCTAAATTTTTTGCAGCATTCCTTTTTGGCACTTTTTGGGCTCTATATGTTATCAACTCCGCATTAGCTTTAAATTTTCGCACCAAATAGTCTAATCACTGAGATAACTGAGCTACTTTTCTACCAGATGTGTTTGAAGTTTTTTTCAATATGCTTTCAATTTTCTGGCCTTCCCAATATCATGTGGTCTATTTTTCTTTTCGAACCAGGTTTCATATCAATGGTTAAATTCGCCTATATATAATTTGTAAGACGTAAATATTTTTCGTCACTCATTTTGACGAAAATCACGACAAATCAACATGGTTGTTATTAAAAGTAATAACTGACATCAAAAAAATTGTTTAATATTGATTCCGAAAAAAGTTATGAGGCAAATCGTGTGTTAAGATTTTTTCGATCGCATTTCTTAATATAATTACAGTAATGCTGTCTGGAACTTTTTTGGACTTTATATGTATATGTATTTCACGTCTAGACGAATGGAGATAATCCAAAATTTTTTTTAGCATATACATCAGAATATTTTTCAAATCGCAATCAAATCTAAAATCCTTAATAACTCGGTAAATACTGCGTTTTTCGAGAAAATAAGCTTATTTCGTGATCACTTATGTTTCATACCAAAAATCGATTTTTTTTTTTTATGAAAATCTCAGTCAAAACTAAAATCCTTAATAACTCGGTAAATACTGCGTTTTTCGAGAAAATAAGCTTATTTCGTGATCACTTATGTTGCATACCAAAAGTCAATTTTTTTTATGAAAATCTCAGTCAAAACTAAAATCCTTAATAACTCGGTAAATACTGCGTTTTTCGAGAAAATAAGCTTATTTCGTGATCACTTGTGTTCCGTACCAAAAATCGATTTTTCTATGAAAATCTTAATCAAAACTAAAATCCTTAATAACTCGGTAAATACTGCGTTTTTCGAGAAAATAAGCTTATTTCGTGATCGCTTGTGTTCCGTACCAAAAATCGATTTTTCTATGAAAATCTTAATCAAAACTAAAATCCTTAATAACTCGGTAAATACTGCGTTTTTCGAGAAAATAAGCTTATTTCGTGATCACTTGTGTTCCGTACCAAAAATCGATTTTTCTATGAAAATCTTAATCAAAACTAAAATCCTTAATAACTCGGTAAATACTGCGTTTTTCGAGAAAATAAGCTCATTTCGTGATCACTTGTGTTCCGTACCAAAAATCGATTTTTCTATGAAAATCTTAATCAAAACTAAAATCCGTTTTTCGAGAAAATAAGCTTATTTCGTGATCACTTATGTTGCATACCAAAAGTCAATTTTTTTTTAATGAAAATCTTAATCAAAACTAAAATCCTTAATAACTCGGTAAATACTGCGTTTTTCGAGAAAATAAGCTTATTTCGTGATCACTTGTGTTCCGTACCAAAAATCGATTTTTCTATGAAAATCTTAATCAAAACTAAAATCCTTAATAACTCGGTAAATACTGCGTTTTTCGAGAAAATAAGCTTATTTCGTGATCGCTTGTGTTCCGTACCAAAAATCGATTTTTCTATGAAAATCTTAATCAAAACTAAAATCCTTAATAACTCGGTAAATACTGCGTTTTTCGAGAAAATAAGCTTATTTCGTGATCACTTGTGTTCCGTACCAAAAATCGATTTTTCTATGAAAATCTTAATCAAAACTAAAATCCTTAATAACTCGGTAAATACTGCGTTTTTCGAGAAAATAAGCTCATTTCGTGATCACTTGTGTTCCGTACCAAAAATCGATTTTTCTATGAAAATCTTAATCAAAACTAAAATCCGTTTTTCGAGAAAATAAGCTTATTTCGTGATCACTTATGTTGCATACCAAAAGTCAATTTTTTTTTAATGAAAATCTTAATCAAAACTAAAATCCTTAATAACTCGGTAAATACTGCGTTTTTCGAGAAAATAAGCTTATTTCGTGATCACTTGTGTTCCGTACCAAAAATCGATTTTTCTATGAAAATCTTAATCAAAACTAAAATCCTTAATAACTCGGTAAATACTGCGTTTTTCGAGAAAATAAGCTTATTTCGTGATCGCTTGTGTTCCGTACCAAAAATCGATTTTTCTATGAAAATCTTAATCAAAACTAAAATCCTTAATAACTCGGTAAATACTGCGTTTTTCGAGAAAATAAGCTTATTTCGTGATCGCTTGTGTTCCGTACCAAAAATCGATTTTTCTATGAAAATCTTAATCAAAACTAAAATCCTTAATAACTCGGTAAATACTGCGTTTTTCGAGAAAATAAGCTTATTTCGTGATCGCTTGTGTTCCGTACCAAAAATCGATTTTTCTATGAAAATCTTAATCAAAATTAAATCCTTAATAACTCGGTAAATACTGCGTTTTTCAAGAAAATAAGCTTATTTCGTGATCGCTTGTGTTCCGTACCAAAAATCGATTTTTCTATGAAAATCTTAATCAAAACTAAAATCCTTAATAACTCGGTAAATACTGCGTTTTTCGAGAAAATAAGCTTATTTCGTGATCACTTATGTTTCATACCAAAAATCGATTTTTTTTTTTTATGAAAATCTCAGTCAAAACTAAAATCCTTAATAACTCGGTAAATACTGCGTTTTTCGAGAAAATAAGCTTATTTCGTGATCACTTATGTTGCATACCAAAAGTCAATTTTTTTTATGAAAATCTCAGTCAAAACTAAAATCCTTAATAACTCGGTAAATACTGCGTTTTTCGAGAAAATAAGCTTATTTCGTGATCGCTTGTGTTCCGTACCAAAAATCGATTTTTCTATGAAAATCTTAATCAAAACTAAAATCCTTAATAACTCGGTAAATACTGCGTTTTTCGAGAAAATAAGCTTATTTCGTGATCACTTGTGTTCCGTACCAAAAATCGATTTTTCTATGAAAATCTTAATCAAAACTAAAATCCTTAATAACTCGGTAAATACTGCGTTTTTCGAGAAAATAAGCTCATTTCGTGATCACTTGTGTTCCGTACCAAAAATCGATTTTTCTATGAAAATCTTAATCAAAACTAAAATCCGTTTTTCGAGAAAATAAGCTTATTTCGTGATCACTTATGTTGCATACCAAAAGTCAATTTTTTTTTAATGAAAATCTTAATCAAAACTAAAATCCTTAATAACTCGGTAAATACTGCGTTTTTGGAGAAAATAAGCTTATTTCGTGATCACTTGTGTTCCGTACCAAAAATCGATTTTTCTATGAAAATCTTAATCAAAACTAAAATCCTTAATAACTCGGTAAATACTGCGTTTTTCGAGAAAATAAGCTTATTTCGTGATCGCTTGTGTTCCGTACCAAAAATCGATTTTTCTATGAAAATCTTAATCAAAACTAAAATCCTTAATAACTCGGTAAATACTGCGTTTTTCGAGAAAATAAGCTTATTTCGTGATCACTTGTGTTCCGTACCAAAAATCGATTTTTCTATGAAAATCTTAATCAAAACTAAAATCCTTAATAACTCGGTAAATACTGCGTTTTTCGAGAAAATAAGCTCATTTCGTGATCACTTGTGTTCCGTACCAAAAATCGATTTTTCTATGAAAATCTTAATCAAAACTAAAATCCTTAATAACTCGGTAAATACTGCGTTTTTCGAGAAAATAAGCTTATTTCGTGATCGCTTGTGTTCCGTACCAAAAATCGATTTTTCTATGAAAATCTTAATCAAAACTAAAATCCTTAATAACTCGGTAAATACTGCGTTTTTCGAGAAAATAAGCTTATTTCGTGATCGCTTGTGTTCCGTACCAAAAATCGATTTTTCTATGAAAATCTTAATCAAAATTAAATCCTTAATAACTCGGTAAATACTGCGTTTTTCAAGAAAATAAGCTTATTTCGTGATCGCTTGTGTTCCGTACCAAAAATCGATTTTTCTATGAAAATCTTAATCAAAATTAAATCCTTAATAACTCGGTAAATACTGCGTTTTTCAAGAAAATAAGCTTATTTCGTGATCGCTTGTGTTCCGTACCAAAAATCGATTTTTCTATGAAAATCTTAATCAAAACTAAAATCCTTAATAACTCGGTAAATACTGCGTTTTTCGAGAAAATAAGCTTATTTCGTGATCACTTATGTTTCATACCAAAAATCGATTTTTTTTTTTATGAAAATCTCAGTCAAAACTAAAATCCTTAATAACTCGGTAAATACTGCGTTTTTCGAGAAAATAAGCTTATTTCGTGATCACTTATGTTGCATACCAAAAGTCAATTTTTTTTATGAAAATCTCAGTCAAAACTAAAATCCTTAATAACTCGGTAAATACTGCGTTTTTCGAGAAAATAAGCTTATTTCGTGATCGCTTGTGTTCCGTACCAAAAATCGATTTTTCTATGAAAATCTTAATCAAAACTAAAATCCTTAATAACTCGGTAAATACTGCGTTTTTCGAGAAAATAAGCTTATTTCGTGATCACTTGTGTTCCGTACCAAAAATCGATTTTTCTATGAAAATCTTAATCAAAACTAAAATCCTTAATAACTCGGTAAATACTGCGTTTTTCGAGAAAATAAGCTCATTTCGTGATCACTTGTGTTCCGTACCAAAAATCGATTTTTCTATGAAAATCTTAATCAAAACTAAAATCCGTTTTTCGAGAAAATAAGCTTATTTCGTGATCACTTATGTTGCATACCAAAAGTCAATTTTTTTTTAATGAAAATCTTAATCAAAACTAAAATCCTTAATAACTCGGTAAATACTGCGTTTTTCGAGAAAATAAGCTTATTTCGTGATCACTTGTGTTCCGTACCAAAAATCGATTTTTCTATGAAAATCTTAATCAAAACTAAAATCCTTAATAACTCGGTAAATACTGCGTTTTTCGAGAAAATAAGCTTATTTCGTGATCGCTTGTGTTCCGTACCAAAAATCGATTTTTCTATGAAAATCTTAATCAAAACTAAAATCCTTAATAACTCGGTAAATACTGCGTTTTTCGAGAAAATAAGCTTATTTCGTGATCACTTGTGTTCCGTACCAAAAATCGATTTTTCTATGAAAATCTTAATCAAAACTAAAATCCTTAATAACTCGGTAAATACTGCGTTTTTCGAGAAAATAAGCTCATTTCGTGATCACTTGTGTTCCGTACCAAAAATCGATTTTTCTATGAAAATCTTAATCAAAACTAAAATCCTTAATAACTCGGTAAATACTGCGTTTTTCGAGAAAATAAGCTTATTTCGTGATCGCTTGTGTTCCGTACCAAAAATCGATTTTTCTATGAAAATCTTAATCAAAATTAAATCCTTAATAACTCGGTAAATACTGCGTTTTTCGAGAAAATAAGCTTATTTCGTGATCACTTGTGTTCCGTACCAAAAATCGATTTTTCTATGAAAATCTTAATCAAAACTAAAATCCTTAATAACTCGGTAAATACTGCGTTTTTCGAGAAAATAAGCTTATTTCGTGATCGCTTGTGTTCCGTACCAAAAATCGATTTTTCTATGAAAATCTTAATCAAAACTAAAATCCTTAATAACTCGGTAAATACTGCGTTTTTCGAGAAAATAAGCTTATTTCGTGATCACTTGTGTTCCGTACCAAAAATCGATTTTTCTATGAAAATCTTAATCAAAACTAAAATCCTTAATAACTCGGTAAATACTGCGTTTTTCGAGAAAATAAGCTTATTTCGTGATCGCTTGTGTTCCGTACCAAAAATCGATTTTTCTATGAAAATCTTAATCAAAACTAAAATCCTTAATAACTCGGTAAATACTGCGTTTTTCGAGAAAATAAGCTTATTTCGTGATCGCTTGTGTTCCGTACCAAAAATCGATTTTTCTATGAAAATCTTAATCAAAATTAAATCCTTAATAACTCGGTAAATACTGCGTTTTTCAAGAAAATAAGCTTATTTCGTGATCGCTTGTGTTCCGTACCAAAAATCGATTTTTCTATGAAAATCTTAATCAAAACTAAAATCCTTAATAACTCGGTAAATACTGCGTTTTTCGAGAAAATAAGCTTATTTCGTGATCACTTATGTTTCATACCAAAAATCGATTTTTCTATGAAAATCTTAATCAAAACTAAAATCCGTTTTTCGAGAAAATAAGCTTATTTCGTGATCACTTATGTTGCATACCAAAAGTCAATTTTTTTTTAATGAAAATCTTAATCAAAACTAAAATCCTTAATAACTCGGTAAATACTGCGTTTTTCGAGAAAATAAGCTTATTTCGTGATCACTTGTGTTCCGTACCAAAAATCGATTTTTCTATGAAAATCTTAATCAAAACTAAAATCCTTAATAACTCGGTAAATACTGCGTTTTTCGAGAAAATAAGCTTATTTCGTGATCGCTTGTGTTCCGTACCAAAAATCGATTTTTCTATGAAAATCTTAATCAAAACTAAAATCCTTAATAACTCGGTAAATACTGCGTTTTTCGAGAAAATAAGCTTATTTCGTGATCGCTTGTGTTCCGTACCAAAAATCGATTTTTCTATGAAAATCTTAATCAAAACTAAAATCCTTAATAACTCGGTAAATACTGCGTTTTTCGAGAAAATAAGCTTATTTCGTGATCGCTTGTGTTCCGTACCAAAAATCGATTTTTCTATGAAAATCTTAATCAAAACTAAAATCCTTAATAACTCGGTAAATACTGCGTTTTTCGAGAAAATAAGCTTATTTCGTGATCACTTGTGTTCCGTACCAAAAATCGATTTTTCTATGAAAATCTTAATCAAAACTAAAATCCTTAATAACTCGGTAAATACTGCGTTTTTCGAGAAAATAAGCTTATTTCGTGATCGCTTGTGTTCCGTACCAAAAATCGATTTTTCTATGAAAATCTTAATCAAAACTAAAATCCTTAATAACTCGGTAAATACTGCGTTTTTCGAGAAAATAAGCTTATTTCGTGATCGCTTGTGTTCCGTACCAAAAATCGATTTTTCTATGAAAATCTTAATCAAAACTAAAATCCTTAATAACTCGGTAAATACTGCGTTTTTCGAGAAAATAAGCTTATTTCGTGATCGCTTGTGTTCCGTACCAAAAATCGATTTTTCTATGAAAATCTTAATCAAAACTAAAATCCTTAATAACTCGGTAAATACTGCGTTTTTCGAGAAAATAAGCTTATTTCGTGATCGCTTGTGTTCCGTACCAAAAATCGATTTTTCTATGAAAATCTTAATCAAAATTAAATCCTTAATAACTCGGTAAATACTGCGTTTTTCAAGAAAATAAGCTTATTTCGTGATCACTTATGTTTCATACCAAAAATCGATTTTTTTTTTTTTATGAAAATCTCAGTCAAAACTAAAATCCTTAATAACTCGGTAAATACTGCGTTTTTCGAGAAAATAAGCTTATTTCGTGATCACTTATGTTTCATACCAAAAATCGATTTTTTTTTTTTTATGAAAATCTCAGTCAAAACTAAAATCCTTAATAACTCGGTAAATACTGCGTTTTTCGAGAAAATAAGCTTATTTCGTGATCACTTATGTTGCATACCAAAAGTCAATTTTTTTTATGAAAATCTCAGTCAAAACTAAAATCCTTAATAACTCGGTAAATACTGCGTTTTTCGAGAAAATAAGCTTATTTCGTGATCGCTTGTGTTCCTTAATAACTCGGTAAATACTGCGTTTTTCGAGAAAATAAGCTTATTTCGTGATCACTTGTGTTCCGTACCAAAAATCGATTTTTCTATGAAAATCTTAATCAAAACTAAAATCCTTAATAACTCGGTAAATACTGCGTTTTTCGAGAAAATAAGCTCATTTCGTGATCACTTGTGTTCCGTACCAAAAATCGATTTTTCTATGAAAATCTTAATCAAAACTAAAATCCGTTTTTCGAGAAAATAAGCTTATTTCGTGATCACTTATGTTGCATACCAAAAGTCAATTTTTTTTTAATGAAAATCTTAATCAAAACTAAAATCCTTAATAACTCGGTAAATACTGCGTTTTTCGAGAAAATAAAAAAATCGATTTTTCTATGAAAATCTTAATCAAAACTAAAATCCTTAATAACTCGGTAAATACTGCGTTTTTCGAGAAAATAAGCTTATTTCGTGATCGCTTGTGTTCCGTACCAAAAATCGATTTTTCTATGAAAATCTTAATCAAAACTAAAATCCTTAATAACTCGGTAAATACTGCGTTTTTCGAGAAAATAAGCTTATTTCGTGATCACTTGTGTTCCGTACCAAAAATCGATTTTTCTATGAAAATCTTAATCAAAACTAAAATCCTTAATAACTCGGTAAATACTGCGTTTTTCGAGAAAATAAGCTTATTTCGTGATCGCTTGTGTTCCGTACCAAAAATCGATTTTTCTATGAAAATCTTAATCAAAACTAAAATCCTTAATAACTCGGTAAATACTGCGTTTTTCGAGAAAATAAGCTTATTTCGTGATCGCTTGTGTTCCGTACCAAAAATCGATTTTTCTATGAAAATCTTAATCAAAACTAAAATCCTTAATAACTCGGTAAATACTGCGTTTTTCGAGAAAATAAGCTTATTTCGTGATCACTTGTGTTCCGTACCAAAAATCGATTTTTCTATGAAAATCTTAATCAAAACTAAAATCCTTAATAACTCGGTAAATACTGCGTTTTTCGAGAAAATAAGCTCATTTCGTGATCACTTGTGTTCCGTACCAAAAATCGATTTTTCTATGAAAATCTTAATCAAAACTAAAATCCGTTTTTCGAGAAAATAAGCTTATTTCGTGATCACTTATGTTGCATACCAAAAGTCAATTTTTTTTTAATGAAAATCTTAATCAAAACTAAAATCCTTAATAACTCGGTAAATACTGCGTTTTTCGAGAAAATAAGCTTATTTCGTGATCACTTGTGTTCCGTACCAAAAATCGATTTTTCTATGAAAATCTTAATCAAAACTAAAATCCTTAATAACTCGGTAAATACTGCGTTTTTCGTACCAAAAATCGATTTTTCTATGAAAATCTTAATCAAAACTAAAATCCTTAATAACTCGGTAAATACTGCGTTTTTCGAGAAAATAAGCTCATTTCGTGATCACTTGTGTTCCGTACCAAAAATCGATTTTTCTATGAAAATCTTAATCAAAATTAAATCCTTAATAACTCGGTAAATACTGCGTTTTTCAAGAAAATAAGCTTATTTCGTGATCGCTTGTGTTCCGTACCAAAAATCGATTTTTCTATGAAAATCTTAATCAAAACTAAAATCCTTAATAACTCGGTAAATACTGCGTTTTTCGAGAAAATAAGCTTATTTCGTGATCGCTTGTGTTCCGTACCAAAAATCGATTTTTCTATGAAAATCTTAATCAAAATTAAATCCTTAATAACTCGGTAAATACTGCGTTTTTCAAGAAAATAAGCTTATTTCGTGATCGCTTGTGTTCCGTACCAAAAATCGATTTTTCTATGAAAATCTTAATCAAAACTAAAATCCTTAATAACTCGGTAAATACTGCGTTTTTCGAGAAAATAAGCTTATTTCGTGATCACTTGTGTTCCGTACCAAAAATCGATTTTTCTATGAAAATCTTAATCAAAACTAAAATCCTTAATAACTCGGTAAATACTGCGTTTTTCGAGAAAATAAGCTTATTTCGTGATCGCTTGTGTTCCGTACCAAAAATCGATTTTTCTATGAAAATCTTAATCAAAACTAAAATCCTTAATAACTCGGTAAATACTGCGTTTTTCCAGAAAATAAGCTTATTTCGTGATCACTTGTGTTCCGTACCAAAAATCGATTTTTCTATGAAAATCTTAATCAAAACTAAAATCCTTAATAACTCGGTAAATACTGCGTTTTTCGAGAAAATAAGCTCATTTCGTGATCACTTGTGTTCCGTACCAAAAATCGATTTTTCTATGAAAATCTTAATCAAAACTAAAATCCTTAATAACTCGGTAAATACTGCGTTTTTCGAGAAAATAAGCTTATTTCGTGATCGCTTGTGTTCCGTACCAAAAATCGATTTTTCTATGAAAATCTTAATCAAAACTAAAATCCTTAATAACTCGGTAAATACTGCGTTTTTCGAGAAAATAAGCTTATTTCGTGATCGCTTGTGTTCCGTACCAAAAATCGATTTTTCTATGAAAATCTTAATCAAAACTAAAATCCTTAATAACTCGGTAAATACTGCGTTTTTCGAGAAAATAAGCTTATTTCGTGATCACTTATGTTTCATACCAAAAATCGATTTTTTCTATGAAAATCTCAGTCAAAACTAAAATCCTTAATAACTCGGTATATACTGCGTTTTTCGAGAAAATAAGCTTATTTCGTGATCACTTATGTTGCATACCAAAAGTCAATTTTTCTATGAAAATCTTAATCAAAACTAAAATCCTTAATAACTCGGTAAATACTGCGTTTTTCGAGAAAATAAGCTTATTTCGTGATCACTTGTGTTCCGTACCAAAAATCGATTTTTCTATGAAAATCTTAATCAAAACTAAAATCCTTAATAACTCGGTAAATACTGCGTTTTTCGAGAAAATAAGCTTATTTCGTGATCACTTATGTTGCATAACAAAAGTCAATTTTTTTTATGAAAATCTCAGTCAAAACTAAAATCCTTAATAACTCGGTAAATACTGCGTTTTTCGAGAAAATAAGCTTATTTCGTGATCACTTATGTTGCATACCAAAAGTCAATTTTTTTTATGAAAATCTCAGTGAAAACTAAAATCCTTAATAACTCGGTAATTACTGCGTTTTTCGAGAAAATAAGCTTATTTCGTGATCACTTGTGTTCCGTACCAAAAATCGATTTTTCTATGAAAATCTTAATCAAAACTAAAATCCTTAATAACTCGGTAAATACTGCGTTTTTCGAGAAATAAGCTTATTTCGTGATCACTTGTGTTCCGTACCAAAAATCGATTTTTCTATGAAAATCTTAATCAAAACTAAAATCCTTAATAACTCGGTAAATACTGCGTTTTTCGAGAAAATAAGCTTATTTCGTGATCACTTATGTTGCATACCAAAAATCGATTTTTTTTTTTTATGAAAATCTCAGTCAAAACTAAAATCCTTAATAACTCGGTAAATACTGCGTTTTTCGAGAAAATAAGCTTATTTCGTGATCACTTATGTTTCATACCAAAAGTCAATTTTTTTTATGAAAATCAAAACTAAAATCCTTAATAACTCGGTAAATACTGCGTTTTTCGAGAAAATAAGCTTATTTCGTGATCACTTATGTTTCATACCAAAAATCGATTTTTCTATGAAAATCTTAATCAAAACTAAAATTCTTAATAACTCGGTAAATACTGCGTTTTTCGAGAAAATAAGCTTATTTCGTGATCACTTATGTCTCATAACAAAAGTCAATTTTTTTAATGAAAATCTCAGTCAAAACTAAAATCCTTAATAACTCGGTAAATACTGCGTTTTTCGAGAAAATAAGCTTATTTCGTGATCACTTGTGTTCCGTACCAAAAATCGATTTTTCTATGATAATCTTAATCAAAACTAAAATCCTTAATAACTCGGTAAATACTGCGTTTTTCGAGAAAATAAGCTTATTTCGTGATCACTTATGTCTCATAACAAAAGTCAATTTTTTTAATGAAAATCTCAGTCAAAACTAAAATCCTTAATAACTCGGTAAATACTGCGTTTTTCGAGAAAATAAGCTTATTTCGTGATCACTTGTGTTCCGTACCAAAAATCGATTTTTCTATGAAAATCTTAATCAAAACTAAAATCCTTAATAACTCGGTAAATACTGCGTTTTTCGAGAAAATAAGCTTATTTCGTGATCACTTATGTTGCATACCAAAAGTCAATTCTTTTTATGAAAATCTCAGTCAAAACTAAAATCCTTAATAACTCGGTAATTACTGCGTTTTTCGAGAAAATAAGCTTATTTCGTGATCACTTGTGTTCCGTACCAAAAATCGATTTTTCTATGAAAATCTTAATCAAAACTAAAATCCTTAATAACTCGGTAAATACTGCGTTTTTCGAGAAAATAAGCTTATTTCGTGATCTCTTATGTTGTATACCAAAAGTCAATTATTTTTATAAAAATCTCAGTCACAACTAAAATCCTTAATAACTCGGTAAATACTGCGTTTTTCGAGAAAATAAGCTTATTTCGTGATCACTTGTGTTCCGTACCAAAAATCGATTTTCTATGAAAATCTTAATCAAAACTAAAATCCTTAATAACTCGGTAAATACTGCGTTTTTCGAGAAAATAAGCTTATTTCGTGATCACTTATGTTTCATAACAAAATCGATTTTTTTATGAAAATCTCAGTCAAAACTAAAATCCTTAATAACTCGGTAAATACTGCGTTTTTCGAGAAAATAAGCTTATTTCGTGATCACTTATGTTTCATACCAAAAATCGATTTTTTTTTATGAAAATCTCAGTCAAAACTAAAATCCTTAATAACTCGGTAATTACTGCGTTTTTCGAGAAAATAAGCTTATTTCGTGATCACATGTGTTCCGTACCAAAAATCGATTTTTCTATGAAAATCTTAATCAAAACTAAAATCCTTAATAACTCGGTAAATACTGCGTTTTTCGAGAAAATAAGCTTATTTCGTGATCACATGTGTTCCGTACCAAAAATCGATTTTTCTATGAAAATCTTAATCAAAATTAAATCCTTAATAACTCGGTAAATACTGCGTTTTTCGAGAAAATAAGCTTATTTCGTGATCACTTATGTTTCATACCAAAAATCGATTTTTATACCCTTCACCACAGGTGTAAAGGGTATATATAAGTTTGTCATTCCGTTTGTAATTCCCACAATTTTCGTCGGAGAGCAAAAAAGTTTACATTTTCGGGATCCTTGTAAGAAGTGATGACGATAGGACCATGTCCGTCCGTCCGTCCGACCGTCCGTCCGTCCGTCCGTCCGTGTGTCGGTTGAAATGGCGTTTATGAAGCCCACCGATAACTGACATATATAATATATATATCAAACGATCGGAAATGCCTTCGAGAATTTTGCTATTGAATTCAGCAAGATCGGTTCAAAAAATGCGGAGATATGTTAAGAAAACCGGTTTTTAGAACCGGTTTTCCAGTTTCTGAAGCCTCTGTATATACTAGGGACTTCGTTTTTACAAAGAAGTCTCGGACATTTTTTTCTGAATTTTTGTTCTGAAAAAATGAAATAAATCGGTTCAATAATAACTGAGATATCGGACAAAACGCATTTTTTATTTTTTAAAGCCCTGGTTTAAGCTATAGATTTTTATTTTTATACAGATCGGTCACAAATATTTTTATAAAATTTCGGTTTTTTGAATCAGCAGGATCGGTTTATAAATGGCTGAGATATGCTTTAAAACCGGTTTTTGAAACCGGTTTTTGAAACCGGTTTTTCAGTTTCTGAAGCCTCTGCATATACCAGGGACTTCGAATTTTCAAAGGGGGCTCGGAAATTATTTTCTGAATTTTTGTTCTGAAAAAATAAAATAAATCGGTTCAGTAATAACTGAGATATCGGGGAAAACGAATTTTTTATTTTTGAAGCCCTTGTTCAAGCTACAGATTTTTATTTTTATATAGATCAGTCATAAATGTTTTTATAAAATTTCGTTTTTTTAATAAACCAAATTCGTTTATAATCAACAGAGTTATGGCCCAAAAACAAATCTGTTAAGAATATAAATACACATACAAACATGTATATTAAGCATTGTAATGACTATTAGTGACGTTTTTTGTTTTTTGTATAGACAAGTAGTTTAGTTAGCAACAGAAGTAATATAATGAATAACAGTGTTGTTGTTGTTCTTTGTATATGCAGCCAGTTTGTATATACACACATAAAAAAATAAATAAATATGGAATTGTTGTTGTTTATTTTTTAAAAGCAAAGCCTGCTATGATTGTTTTTTTTTTCATATTCAAATTTTCGTAGTTTGAAAAAAATTTAGATTTATATATGTGAAAATATGAAAGC
Organism: Protophormia terraenovae; assembly: GCA_951394005.1. Lineage (NCBI taxonomy): Eukaryota > Metazoa > Arthropoda > Insecta > Diptera > Calliphoridae > Protophormia > Protophormia terraenovae. The sequence continues at coordinate 120,184,743 of OX596077.1, read as the reverse complement.
ATACGTTAAGGCGAAAATTTTATTATTAGTCGGTAATATGGTAATATGATGTCGATAAGATAGTAAGATGGTAATATGGTAATATGGTGAAGGGTATCAAAGATTCGGCACAGCCGAATCTTTTTTCAATTTCATTTTTTATGAAAATCTCAGTCAAAACTAAAATCCTTAATAACTCGGTAATTACTGCGTTTTTCGAGAAAATAAGCTTATTTCGTGATCACATGTGTTCCGTACCAAAAATCGATTTTTCTATGAAAATCTTAATCAAAACTAAAATCCTTAATAACTCGGTAAATACTGCGTTTTTCGAGAAAATAAGCTTATTCGTGATCACTTATGTTTCATACCAAAAGTCAATTTTTTTTATGAAAATCTCAGTCAAAACTAAAATCCTTAATAACTCGGTAAATACTGCGTTTTTCGAGAAAATAAGCTTATTTCGTGATCACTTGTGTTCCGTACCAAAAATCGATTTTTCTATGATAATCTTAATCAAAAACTAAAATCCTTAATAACTCGGTAAATACTGCGTTTTTCGAGAAAATAAGCTTATTTCGTGATCACTTGTGTTCCGTACCAAAAATCGATTTTTCTATGAAAATCTTAATCAAACTAAAATTCTTAATAACTCGGTAAATACTGCGTTTTTCGAGAAAATAAGCTTATTTCGTGATCACATGTGTTCCGTACCAAAAATCGATTTTTCTATGAAAATCTTAATCAAAATTAAATCCTTAATAACTCGGTAAATACTGCGTTTTTCGAGAAAATAAGCTTATTTCGTGATCACTTATGTTTCATACCAAAAATCGATTTTTTTTATGAAAATCTCAGTCAAAACTAAAATCCTTAATAACTCGGTAATTACTGCGTTTTTCGAGAAAATAAGCTTATTTCGTGATCACATGTGTTCCGTACCAAAAATCGATTTTTCTATGAAAATCTTAATCAAAACTAAAATCCTTAATAACTCGGTAAATACTGCGTTTTTCGAGAAAATAAGCTTATTTCGTGATCACTTATGTTTCATACCAAAAGTCAATTTTTTTATGAAAATCTCAGTCAAAACTAAAATCCTTAATAACTCGGTAAATACTGCGTTTTTCGAGAAAATAAGCTTATTTCGTGATCACTTATGTTTCATACCAAAAATCGATTTTTTTTTATGAAAATCTCAGTCAAAACTAAAATCCTTAATAACTCGGTAATTACTGCGTTTTTCGAGAAAATAAGCTTATTTCGTGATCACTTGTGTTCCGTACCAAAAATCGATTTTTCTATGAAAATCTTAATCAAAACTAAAATCCTTAATAACTCGGTAAATACTGCGTTTTTCGAGAAAATAAGCTTATTTCGTGATCACATGTGTTCCGTACCAAAAATCGATTTTTCTATGAAAATCTTAATCAAAATTAAATCCTTAATAACTCGGTAAATACTGCGTTTTTCGAGAAAATAAGCTTATTTCGTGATCACTTATGTTGCATAACAAAAGTCAATTTTTTTTATGAAAATCTCAGTCAAAACTAAAATCCTTAATAACTCGGTAAATACTGCGTTTTTCGAGAAAATAAGCTTATTTCGTGATCACTTATGTTTCATACCAAAAGTCAATTTTTTTTATGAAAATCTCAGTCAAAACTAAAATCCTTAATAACTCGGTAAATACTGCGTTTTTCGAGAAAATAAGCTTATTTCGTGATCACTTGTGTTCCGTACCAAAAATCGATTTTTCTATGAAAATCTTAATCAAAACTAAAATTCTTAATAACTCGGTAAATACTGCGTTTTTCGAGAAAATAAGCTTATTTCGTGATCACTTGTGTTCCGTACCAAAAGTCAATTTTTTTTTATGAAAATCTCAGTCAAAACTAAAATCCTTAATAACTCGGTAAATACTGCGTTTTTCGAGAAAATAAGCTTATTTCGTGATCACTTATGTTTCATAACAAAAATCGATTTTTTTATGAAAATCTCAGTCAAAACTAAAATCCTTAATAACTCGGTAAATACTGCGTTTTTCGAGAAAATAAGCTTATTTAGTGATCACTTGTGTTCCGTACCAAAAGTCAATTTTTTTTATGAAAATCTCAGTCAAAACTAAAATCCTTAATAACTCGGTATATACTGCGTTTTTCGAGAAAATAAGCTTATTTAGTGATCACTTGTGTTCCGTACCAAAAGTCAATTTTTTTTTTATGAAAATCTCAGTCAAAACTAAAATCCTTAATAACTCGGTAAATACTGCGTTTTTCGAGAAAATAAGCTTATTTAGTGATCACTTGTGTTCCGTACCAAAAGTCAATTTTTTTTTATGAAAATCTCAGTCAAAACTAAAATCCTTAATAACTCGGTAAATACTGCGTTTTTCGAGAAAATAAGCTTATTTCGTGATCACTTGTGTTCCGTACCAAAAATCGATTTTTCTATGATAATCTTAATCAAAACTAAAATCCTTAATAACTCGGTAAATACTGCGTTTTTCGAGAAAATAAGCTTATTTCGTGATCACTTATGTTTCATAACAAAAGTCAATTTTTTTTATGAAAATCTCAGTCAAAACTAAAATCCTTAATAACTCGGTAAATACTGCGTTTTTCGAGAAAATAAGCTTATTTCGTGATCACTTATGTTTCATAACAAAAGTCAATTTTTTTTTATGAAAATCTCAGTCAAAACTAAAATCCTTAATAACTCGGTAAATACTGCGTTTTTCGAGAAAATAAGCTTATTTCGTGATCACTTATGTTTCATACAAAAAATCGATTTTTTTTAATGAAAATCTCAGTCAAAACTAAAATCCTTAATAACTCGGTAAATACTGCGTTTTTTCGAGAAAATAAGCTTATTTCGTGATCACTTGTGTTCCGTACCAAAAATCGATTTTTCTATGAAAATCTTAATCAAAACTAAAATCCTTAATAACTCGGTAAATACTGCGTTTTTCGAGAAAATAAGCTTATTTCGTGATCACTTATGTTTCATACCAAAAGTCAATTTTTTTTATGAAAATCAAAACTAAAATCCTTAATAACTCGGTAAATACTGCGTT